>PVHT021183556.1:2447354-2458556 GCA_004024745.2 Catagonus wagneri
TCTTGAAGCAGAGAGGTGAGCTCAGCCTCTGGTTTTCCCAGGTGGAGAGGGAGTGGCTGCCTGGTGTCTAGGGATGCGGATTTTGTAGAAGGGAAGAGGATGATGGCCCAAGGTTTCTGGGAGTGCTGACCCCTCAGTGTAACTCCCGGGTCTGACCTCTGGAGTGAGCTAGGAATTGACGACAAAGGAAGTCCAGGTGATGGGAAGCCTGTCCTGGCTCGGCTGACTGGAGGGAAGTGAGTTAGCCTCCTTAAGATCCACTTGTCTGTGCGGGAGAGGAATGGCTTTCAGTTCAGCTGACCAGCATCAAAGTCTGAATTAGCATCAGCACTGTCCAGGGAACTGGGACCAGGGCTGTCAGCCGCCACATGTGGGCAAGGAGCAATGACAGTTGTGGAACTGTCCAGAGAAGACAGATCAGATTCTCTTGCTCAGGAGAAGTTGGGTGGCCATGCTCTCATTTGGCCTGAGAATGCTGTTAGTTTTGGGACTTTAGGGAGGGTGTTCCCTCCAAAGAAAGACGCAAGAGACTAAGCTGACTGGAGGCAGGGACTCCTGTGTTTTGTGCTTATGGCTGTGTCTCAAGAACAGGGCAGTGACTGGCACAGAGTGGTCACCGTACATATTTATGGAATAAATGAATCCTGGACCTCCTGCTAAGATGGCAAGTGGTATGCGAGCTGCTGAATCACGAGAAAAATAAAGATGTGGTTATATATTTATCCCAATTTGCAGAACAATTTATATAATTTTCCAATTATCTACTAACATGTGCATAAGGAGGTGTGTGTATACATACACAAAAGATACTTTTTGTTCTGAAACAGGAATTCTTTTCAACTCGCCTCAATACTGCAATTTACCAAGCCATAATTTTGTCATTGTCATCACCATTATCAGTGAGTGGGTTGTAGTCCTCATTTATCTTTCAAACTAAATTTTTGTCTGTGTGGTGAAAGCCAAAATCAGATGGAGCAAGGATCAATAAAATGTCTAGCTAACACACCGTAGTATAAACAGAATTAATAATAAGAAATGAAACGACTAATTCTGACAAATGCTGTTGCAAAAAAACCTCAGGCTGTCGTTTGAAATTAATATTGTAGGGAAACTCTAGTTTCAGCTTGAACTTTAACATATAAATCTTCCATGGCACAGGTATTCACCAATATGATTTCTAAAGGTGCTGGGCATTTTGACAAGAAGTATACGTCTTGCATTTCTAACTCATTTACTGATTCAAATATCTGTTTTTTCCCCCTGTAACTCACACAATGTGACTAAGAAGGATTTTATTTTAGAATTCTAGAATTATTATTGTTACTTAAAAGATTGACTATAATTAGGTAGGTTTTTTTCTCCTTTTCCTTCTTATAGAAAGGCTTCAAGATAGGATTTAAAAACACCACCCAGAAAATAAAATGATTCAATTTGAAGACTTTGGGCAAAATAAATCTATTTTGGGGATCTATTTGCTACAGATGCCTACAGACAGCAGCCCCTTGGGGAGTTAAACCTTCATTCCTCAGAAATGCACATTTGTGTTGTAATCTGCACCTCTGGACAGCAGTTCTCTGAGAAGCATAACGAGATGGAAATTTTCTTTGACAATCAAAATTTTTTTTCATTTTGCATTTTTAGGGCTGCACCCATGGCATATGGAGGTTCCCAGGCTAGGAGCTGAATCAGAACTGCAGCTGCTGGCCTAAGCCACAGCCACAGCAATGCCAGATCTGAGCCGCATCTGTGACCTACGCCACAGCTCACGGCAACGCCAGATCCTTAACCCACTGAGCAAGGCCAGGAATCGAACCTGCAACCTCATGGTTCCTAGTCGGATTTGTTAACCACTGTGCCACTACGGGAACTCTCTCACAATTTTTTTAACAAGAAGTTTTATAAAGCAGGTGAGAAAAATGCATATGGATATTAAAGATTTCTGACCAAAAATATCAAAGATTATAAGAAATCAAGATTGTAAGCTAAGAAGTGGTGCAGTGGGTTAAGAATCTGAATACAGTGGTTCAGGTCACTGATAGGCTCAGGTTTGATCCCCAGGCTGGCAGTGGGTTAAAGGATCCAGGATTGCCACAGCTGTGGCTCAGATTCAATCCCTGGCCCAGGACCTTGCATATGCCACAGGTGCAGCCATTAAAAACAAACAACAACAGCAAAACAGAATAAAAAAAAAATTGTGAGGAATCTAGAAAGAGAAGAATGATTTTTTATGTCTCTAATGTTTCTAGATGGTTTTAAGATGTGACTTGAGGAGTTCCCGTTGTGGCTCAATGGTTAACGAATCCGATTAGGAACCATGAGGTTGCGGGTTCGATCCCTGGCCTTGCTCAGTGGGTTAAGGATCCGGCATTGCCGTGGGCTGTGGTGTAGGTTGCGGACGCAGCTCGGATCCCGCGTTGCTGTGGCTGTGGCGAAGGCCAGCAGCTGCAGCTCCTATTAGACCCTTAGCCTGGGAACCTCCATACGCCGCGAGTGCGGCTCTAGATAAGGCAAAAAGACAAAAAAAAAAAAGAAGAAGAAGTGACTTGAGCATTAGGAGCAGAGGCACCTCCTCCATATAAGGAGAAGCGGTTTCCATTTGGTAGAGAGACAGGGTGAAGTTTTTAGCACCTGACAAGAGAGGGGTTGTAAAGTCCATGCATTTCCTAAATGACTTTTTTTGAGATTAGACTCTAAAAGAAAAAGTTGGCTGGATTCGTATGTTCAAAAGCCAGAGAATCATTTGGTTCAAGGATTTTTCATGCACTTCAAGCCTAAGGATGCATCCAGCATTTAGCAAATACTCAGATTGTCTGAGAGTTAATGTCCAAGTAGGTGTGCATGCTGAATGAACAACTCCTTGCGGGGTGTCCTTTCTGGTAACATGACAACCAGATGTGCTCATATCTGGATACTGGCAGGGAGCTTCCGTTTGATGAGGCAATGAATAAAAACAAAGACAAAGCACAAAGATTTTGGACTGGGATTTCTAATCTAGTAGAAAACTGACATTGCTTTTGCGTCAATGACTAAGCCTTCAACCTAAGCTGCCTTTTCTCGCCTCCAGCGTCAGAGACCTATTTATTGACATTTATTTACTCCCCAGCTTTACTGAGATATAATTGACCTATAATATTTTATAAGTTTAAGGTGTCCAGTGTGGTGATTTGATACACTCATGTATTGTGAAATTACCACGGGAGAGTTAGTTAATACTTTGATGATTATTATTTCTTTTTTTGTGGTGAGACCTTTTAAGATCTACTCTCTCAGCAACTTTCAAGTATGCGATACAGTATTGCTAACTATGGCCACTGTGCTGTGCATCACGTCCCCAGAACTCATTTTATAACGGGAGGTTCCTCGTCTTCGAGCAGCATCTCCCCACTTCCTCTACCCCCAGCTCCTGGCAGCTGTCACTCTACTCTGCTTCTAGGAGTTCTGCTTTTTTAGATTCCACCTGCGACTGAGACAATTCAGTATTTGTCTTTCTCTGCCTGACGTATTTCACTCAGCCTAATGCCCTCAGGGTCCACCCACGTGGTCACAAATGGCAGGATTTCCTTCTTTCTCATGGCTGGATAATATTTCATTATATATATTCTTTATTCATTCATCCACTGACAGACACTGTTTTGTTTCCATAGCTTGGCTATTTTGAATAATGCCTCAGTGGGTATATGAATGTGGGTATCTCTTTCCAGATCTGGATTTAATTTACTTGGGATATATACCTGGAAGAGAGATTGCTGGATCCTAGGGTAGTTCTATTTTTAATTTTTGAGGACCCTCCATACTGTTCTCCACAGTGGCTGTGCCGATTTACATTCCCACCAACAATGCACAAGAGTTCCTTTTTCTCCCCATCTTTACCAGCACTTATTATCTTTTGTCTTTTTAATGACAGCCATTCTGACAAGTGTGAGGTGATAACTCACTATGGTTTTGAGGTACCTTTTCCTAATGGTTAGTGATGCTGAGCGGCTTTTCATGTACCTGTTGGCCATCCGGCTGTCTCTCTGAGGAAAACATTTATTTGGGTCCTTGGCCTATTTTTAAAATTGGCTTGTTCTTTTGCTCTTGAGTTGTATGAGTTCCTTGTATATTTTGGATATTAATCCCTCATCAGATATATGGTTTGCAAGTATTTTCTTCCATTCCACAGGTTTCCTTTTCTTTTTTTCATTATTTTTCTGTGCAAAAGCATTTTATTGATGTAGTTCCACCTGTTGATTTTTGGTTCTGTTGCTTGTACTTTTGGTGTCATATTGACTCTGAAAGTGTCCGTTGTCAGTTGGATAGAACTGCCTTTTTGCTGAACAGCTACATAATGATACCTCAGATTGTTTGATTACCAGCAGAATGGAGGGTTTTCCTCATATGTTTACTTACACTTGCTAATTTCATCTTGCCTTCTGGGAAAGGATAAGTGAAAAGTAAAGAGAAGCCTAGACTGAGAATGTAAAGAGAGACAGGGTCAGATGGAAATCTTCTGACTGCTGAATTGTGCTTTGAGTAATAGCGAGGAAATCTAGGACTAAGAAATTAATGTGGAAGCTGAGAGGAACGCTACGAATTCTGTGACAGGAGGCATGCCCCTGGCCCCTCAGTGGTAGAATCCTCTGCCTGTGCAGATTCTAGGGCCTGGAGGGCTTCATGCCGGAGGGAGATGTGCACAGAGAAGCCAGCCCCGGCAAAGACACAGAGACGGGTCTTCTGGGCCCCGGAGTTCCTCCTGCATTGCTTAGATCAGGCCTGCGGTGCCCTCCTTGGACCCCGGTTGCAGCCTCAAATGTGACCCTTGTTTCACCCCTCACGTGCAACTCATTTCTTCTCAGATGCTTCCAGAGTGATGCTTCCAAAACACAGACATGTACCTTGTCGAATGTATCTGCTGACTTAGGGTTATAGAATCTTCTGGACTCGGTCTTGATGAGGAGGTTTCTGAAATGCATGTGGAAACACATCTGCAGGTTGACGGTTGGCTGTAAACCATCTTCTAGAATTTACAGCTCACCAGAGAGCTTAGGTCAAGACCACCTAGTTATTTCTTGGAATAACTAGGCGGTTTATTGCCTCAACAGAGATTTTTTAACAACCGTTTTGTACTGTAAATCTTTGGTAAAAATAGGACCCACATATTTTACCACTTGAACGTGGCTCAGAAATTGCAGAATGTGAAATGACAGTGTTTGCTAACAATTTCAGTGTCCTGGTTTTGACCATCTAAGTATTTATTGACAATACATTCTGTATTTGGTGCAATGAGAATTTTGTAAAAACAGATATAATATTGCTTTTTTCCTTGTTGGAAATACCAAGGATACATAAAATGAAATTAAATAAGATATTGTAGTTTAACAATACCATAAACAATGTAATAATGGCAAAAAATCAGAAATAATCATAATAATAGCTAACACTGAGCACTTGTTATATACCACAAACAGTGCTAAACAGTTTACAGGAGTTATTTTAACCGTCATGTTTAATTTTTATGTCTACCCTACGAGGTATGTAATTCAAGGTCTAGAGTCATCTATAGAGTCACATGTGGTCCACCTCTAATTTGATTAAATCTGTAGCCAGGAGAATCACTTGCAGAGTTGTCCTAGAAGCTTCAAGATGGGAAGGAATTTGAAACTCTGTTTGAAGGCTGGGTGGGGATGGGACAGACAGGTGTGAGTGGGAAGCAGTTAGAGGAACTGCCTGAGCAGAGTCCAGGGGCAAGTGTCTCACTTCACGTGGGTGAGAGAGTATTGCAAGTGTAGAGAATTTGCAGAGGGTGATCAAAGAAAATACACCAAGGTAAGCAGGCTGGCATAGGCTCTGTATGTGTACAACCTTGACTCAGGCTGTGTTCTCACTTTTCCCCACCATTCTGAGAAACAAGAATTAGTCTCCCAAGCTTTTCCACGTGTACCCTTAGCCTTCCCCAATGTGCTGTGTGTCAGTACTGCTCTTCATTGCAGATTCCCCTGGGAGCCGCCTTGCTGTAGGGTCTCTGTGACCCCTGGTAGGTGGGGCAGGGTTGTCTGAAAACCTGGGGACTGTTCTCTGAAAACTCTCCTGATTCTGGAGTTAGGATTTATGGTTTTGAACATCATTTTCAAGCCATGGCAATTTATGGTTTTGAACATCATTTTCAAGTCCTGGGTTCTTGATGTTCTTGAGCCCAGATAAGTGTTCTGTGATGGACCAGCCATAGGGAGTGGGCTCAGCAGACCTCAGAGATACTGCGGGCTCGGTTCCAGATACTGCAGTAGAGAGTGTGGCAATACGAGTCCCATGAACGTTTTGGTTTGCCAGTGTGTATTTGTTACCTTTACACTATACTGTAGTCTGTTAAGTGTGCAATAGATGGTGTCCAGAAAACCAATGCACATACCTTAATTATACTTTGTTGCTAAAAAATGCCAATCGTCATCTAAGCCTTCAAGTCATAGCAGTAACATCAAAGATCACTGCTCACAGATACTGTAACACATGGAATAATAATGAAAAATTTCATTATATTGCAAGAATGCCCAAAGTGTAACACAGTGAGAGAATGCTGTTGAAACAATGGCACTGATAGAACTTGCTGGACAGAGGGTGGCCGCGTACTTTCAATTCGTAGCAAACAGTATCTGCAAAGGGCAATAAAGAAAAGCACAATAAAACGAGGTCTGTAATTTCTCTGGAAAGAGATAACTGTGTGGGTTCCTGGCACTACCCTTGATACCATTCTCTTTGAACTCTGGGGTTTCTGGAATGGCCTTTGTGGACTCACTTTGTCACCGCCAGTCCCTATATTTCTTCATAGTTTAGTGTAGCGGTTGCAGTGTAGAACCTTGGGCTGGGCTGCCTGAGTGAGGATCTAGCTCTGTGGTGACTCAGGCTTTGTTTCTCCTTCTTTACATTAAAGTCCACTCTGAGTTCCTTCATTAGGTTATGGATTCAGTATGTCTTCAGGGCCTTTTCTTTGGCTGGTACCTCTATGTGAACCCTGCCCACACCCTGCTCCCCCAGCACCCCCTGGTTCACTCCCTCACTACCTCCATCAAACCTTGTCTTCATCTCTCCTGTCAACGAGGCTTACCTTGATCACAGCATTGAAGACAGTGCTCAGTGCTGACCCCTCCCCCCAACACAAATCCTCCTGTCCTGCTCTGTTTTCCCCGAGGCTCAGATCGCCTCTAATTCCTTATGATTTACTTGTTATTCACCGTTTTTTTCTTATTTTCTTTCTCTACCAGAAAGCTCCGTGAGGGTGTTTTTTTTTTTTTTTTTTTGGTCTTTTTGCCTTATCTAGAGCCGTACCCGCGGCATATGGAGGTTCCCAGGCTAGGGGTCTAACAGGAGCTGTAGCTGCCGGCCTTCGCCACAGCCACAGCAACATGGGATCTGAGCTGCGTCTGCGGCCTACACCACAGCTCACGGCAACGCCGGATACTTAACCCACTGAGCAAGGCCAGGGATCGAACCCGCAACCTCATGGTTCCTAGTCGGATTCGTTAACCAGTGAGCCACGACGGGAACTCCCAAGGGTGGGGTTTTTATTCATTGATGTTTTCCAAGTGCCTAACATAGGATCTATAATTGTTACTCTGAGGTGTTTTAAGATTTTTTTCATAAGCATAATTATACAGAAGTCACTTCCCTGGGAAACACATCAAACTTAAAAATTTTCAAAACAACACTCCCCCAAATTAAAGTTTGAACCCAAAACATAAACACACACTCACAAAATGAAGTTGGCATTAGTTTTACACTTTGATATATTTACAATTTTCATAGTTGGTAAAAATTTGAGGTTAAAAAGAAAGAAATCCTGGCCTCTGAAGAACATAGGAAATCAAATAGAAAGCAAAGACATCAATTATGTTAAAAGCAGAAGTGCTGTGAACACAGATGTATGAAGTAACTCTGATTTCTCCAGATTCAATAGGAAACATCAGTCAAATGGCTGGAAGTCTGTTTCTCCGATGTGAAATCAGGTGAGGCTGGAGGTGCTCAGAGCAGGTTTTACATATTTTCCAGGGAACAATTGAAAGGGCCCAGCTCTCAGCAGGATGAATTGTAGCAGCTCAGTTGGTGGGGGGCCGCACACTGCAGCTCTGGGGGCAGGGGACACAGGGCACATTCCAGGCATGGCCTTTCCCTTTCTGCACCTTGGCAGCACAGCTCCTGTGGCTTGGCTTTTTTGTAAGCAGTGTGACGCTACAATAGTTTCCACCAGGCATCAAATAATGGCATTTTTTAAGTGCTTTGATTCTGTTGATATAACAATTATACACAACTTAGGAGTTCCCATTGTGGCTCGACCGGTTGAGAACACAATTAGTATCCCTGAGGATGCAGATTCCATCCCTGATTCGCTCAATGGGTTAAGGATCCAGCGTTGCAGCCAGCTGAGGTGTAAGTCACAGATGTAGCTTAGATCTGGCGTTGCTGTGGCTGTGGCATAGGCTGGCAGCTGCAGCATCTATTTGACCTCTAGCCTAGGAACTTCCACACGCTACAAGTGCGGCCCTAAAAAAAAAAAAATGAATGTATCAATGAATGAATAAAATGCACAACTTAAAAGTTGAGAGTTAAGTTTTATTTGGGGGCAAACTGAGGACAATAGCCCAGGAGGCAGCATTTTAGCGCTGAAATACCGCTCCAAAGAGGTTGAGAAATGTCAGTATATATGTGATTTTGGTGAAGGGGGAGGTACATGGAATCAAGCACACGTTTTATAGAAGTTTGCTGCTGGTCTCATGAAGGTCACTGCTAGTCACGGGGAGCAGATGTCACCATGAAGGATTTTAGTGTTTTTCTAGATATGAGGAATCGCAAGATTTGGGCTCATCAAACCTAAAAATATCTAACCATCTTAAGATCTGTCCTGCCAGTTTCCCCAGAGCACAGAATGCCCCACTCCTGAGCTCCACCCGCTCCTTTCAGGGGGTGCTGAGGGTCAGCAAGTGCAGCGGCTCATGATTCAAGCCGTGAGGAGGCAGATGGCAAGTGTCACTCTGCAGTTCACAATTCCATTGATTTTTCTTATATTCAACTTGGCTTTCGTAGAGAGAACTCCTTTCCTTTTACATTTTCATTTGATAGGTTTGCACAGTATTTAAAAAACATCGCCCCTAGAGTTAAACAAGATCTAGTAACACATATCATTTTGTAATGAACAAATGAAATTGGTGGATGAAATCAAAAGTTTAGGGGAACACAGTTGAGAAACACCCACCTGTCCTGTGCAGTCAGCATGTCCTAAGAATAAAATAAAGCTCAGGTATTTGAGTAGGTAAAGTAGAAGACAGTTAAGAGATCTCTTCTGGTATGTGACATGAACATACATATTTGATCATGTATCTTTAATGTAGCTCATATTCTAATATGGATTAATTTATGGTATAGCAATTTATTGTAATATTATATAGAAATTTTTCTCAACGGTTTGGTTTTTTATTTTGTGTCAGAGTTTCTCCTGCTCTTAATGGAGTTAAGACTCACTGCCCTGCTGTATTTTGCATTTCTGCAGTGATGTTACAGCTGACTTCCCATCTTTTAATTTTTTTCTTTAATTTGTCCAGGGTGTGATTCAAAATCTTCCCTCAAAGCCAGCTCTAGCCAAGTTCATTTTTTATGATGCTGTTTTGTGAAGTACACTTGATTTTTTTCCTATTTCAATGTATTTAAGCAAAGCTAAAGGGTTCTGAGCGTTCTGATGATCCACAGACCCATGCAGGTATGTCCAGGTATAAAGAGGAAGCCACTGCTTCTTTGGTGAGAATGATGACATGGGCGATGTCTAGGGGCCTAGAGTCTACGAACAGATTCTAATGGTAGCTCAGTGTTTAACGGAGGGTTTCCACTTTGCCTCTGGCTTTGTGCTCAGCCCAGCAATCTTCCAAGTTAGTCATTTACGACAGAGTTCAATGACAGAGACACTCATGAATGGTAATTATTAACTGTTCAGCTGATAGCTATGTCCAGGATGGCACCACAAACCACACTTGAAACTTTGTGTAAGACTAATAGCAGTTAGTCTTAGGTGCAAACCAGGCAGCCCCTGGGTTCTTGCAGGGATAAACTCGTGGAGCCCAGAGTTGCAAGCTCAGAATGACCAGCTGAACCGCAATGAAATGCCTAGATGAAAAGAAAAAAATGTGTCCATGAGAACACAGAATCAGGTGCTGGTTTCTTTCCCCCCTGTTTTTAGGAAAAATTCCCAAAGAAAAACCAATAATTTATGCTTTGCTGCTGACTTCAACAGGTTCCTGCATGCCTAGGAAACATAAGAGTATACTTTACGGAGAGGCAGGGGATATCAGGCAATGGCTGGAAGTCTGGGTACATGAGATGGAAGAGGTAAGAACACGGCCTGGGAGTAACTCACATTCTAGTGATGCAGACAGACACACCCAACATACCTGGGGATGTCTATGGAAGGTGGAAGAAGAGCTACTTCCCTAGGGAAAAAGGAAACTTTAACAGAGGAGGTGAGCTCTGAGCCTCAAAATTAAGTAAGAAAATGTCATGCAGAGAGCCCCAAGATGGCAGAGCATGAAGCCCAAACACCCAGCCTCTTGGGACTCTGTAATAAAGGCCATCTTCCAGAAAGCAGAAATAACTTGAACTTTAAAATCATTTTTTCTTCAGTTACCATTGTAAGTTGAAAGGTAAGTAGCACACAGGGAAAACTTATCTTTTAGATCAATGAAACTAAAAGCTGGTTCTTTGAAAAGATCAACAAAATTGATAAACCCTTAGCCACATTTATCAAGAAGAAAAGAGAGAGGACACAAATCAATAAAATTAGAAACAAAAAAGGAGAAATAGCAACGGACATCACAGAAAAACAAAGGATCATAAGACACTACCGTATGCAACACTACGGCAATAAAATGGAAAACCTAGAAGAAATGGACAAATTCTTAGAAAAGTACAATCTTCCAAGACTAAACCAAGATGAAATAGAAAATATGAATAGACCAATCACAAGTTCTGAAATTGAAACTGTGATTAAAAAACTTCCAACAAACAAAAGTCCAGGACCAGATGGTTTCACAGGTGAATTCTATCAAACATTTAGAGAAGAGCTAACGCCTATCCTTCTGAAACTATTCCAGAAAATTGCAGAAGAGGGGACACTCCCAAACTCATTCTATGAGGCAACCATCACCCTGGTATCAAAACCAGACAAAGATACCACAAAAAAAGAAAATT
>PVHT021183556.1:2459556-2552343 GCA_004024745.2 Catagonus wagneri
CTAGCCACAGCAATCAGAGAAGTAAAAGAAATAAAAGGAATCCAAATTGGAAAGGAAGAAGTCAAACTATCACTATTTGCAGATGACATGATACTATACCTAGAGAATCCTAAAGACTCTACCAGAAAACTGTTATAGCTCATCAGTGAATCTGGCAAAGTGGCAGGATACAAAATTAATACACAGAAATCAACTGCATTTCTATATACCAACAATGAAAGATCAGAAAGAGAAATTAGGGAATCAATCAAAAAGAATCAAATACTTAGGAATAAACCTACCTAAAGAGACAAAAGACTTATATCCTGAAAACTATAAGATGCTGATGAAAGAAATCAAGGATGACATGATCAGATGGAAGGACATACCATGCTCTTGGATTAGAAGAGTCAGTATTATCAAAATGACTCTACTGTCCAAGGCAATCTATAGATTCAATGCAATCTCTATCAAATTACCAAGGACCTTTTTCACAGAACTAGAACAGAATATTTTAAAGTTTGTTTGGAAGCACAAAAGACCCAGAATAGCCAAAGAAATCCTGAAAAATAAAAATGGAGCTGGAGGAATCAGGCTCCTTAACCTCAGACTATACTACAAAGCTATAGTCATCAAAACTGTATGGTACTGGCACAAAGACAGAAATTGAGATCAGTGGAACAGGATAGAAAGCCCAGAATTAAACCCACACACCTATAGTTAACTAATCTATGACAAAGGAGGCAAGAATATACAATGGATAAAAGACAGCCTGTTCAATAAGTGGTACTGGGAAAACTGGACTGCCACACTTAAAAAAATGAAATTAGAATAATTCCTAACACCATGCACAAAAATAAACTCAAAATGGATTAAAGACCTAGATATAAGACCAGATATTATAAAACTCTTAGAGGAAAACATAGGCCAAACACTCTCTGACATAAATGACAGCAATATCTTCTCAGATCCACCTGTGTTAGAGTAATGACAATAAAAAGAAAAATAAATAAATGGGACTTAAAGAAACTTAAAAATTTCTGTACAGCAAAGTAAACCCTAAACAAAATGAAAAGACAACCCACAGAAAGGGAGAAAATATTTGCAAATGAATCAACTGACAAGGGATTAATCTCCAAAATTTATAAACACCTCCTTTAGCTCAATACCAAAAAAACAAACAACCGCATCAAAAAATGGGCGAAGGATCTAGGGAGACAATTCTCCAAAGAAGACATGCAGATGGCAAATAAACACATGAAAAGATGTTCAACATCGCTCCTCATTAGAGAAATGCAAATCAAAACCACTATGAGGTACCACCTTACACCAGCCAGAATGGTCATCATCAGAAAGTCTACAAACAATAAGTGCTGGAGAGGGTGTGGAGAAAAAGGAACCCTATTACACTGTTGGTGGGAATGCAAACTGGTGCAACCGCTGTGGAAAACAGTATGGAGATTCCTCAGAAAACTCAAAATAGAATTACCATTTGATCCAGCAATCCCACTCCTGGGCATCTATCCAGAGAAACCCATGACTCAAGAAGACACATGTACTCCAGTGTTCATTGCAGCACTCTATACAATAGCCAAGTCATGGAAACAACCTAAATGCCCATTGACAGAGGAGTGGATAGGGAAGATGTGGTACATATACACAATGGAATACTACTCAGCCATTAAAAGAAACAAAATAATAGCATTTATAGCAACATGGATGGAACTAGAAATTGTCATGTGAAGAGAAACCAGTCATACAATGAGACACCAACATCAAATGCTACATGTGGAATCTAAAAAAAGGACACAATGAACTTCTTTGCCGAACGGATACTGACTCTCAGACTTTGGAAAACTTATATTTTCCAAATGAGAGAAGTTGGGGGGTGGGGGGATGCACACAGGGTTTGGGATGGAAATGCTATCAAATTGAGTTGTGATGATTTTTGTACAACTATACTTGTAATAAAGTTCATTAAGTAATTAAAAAAATAAAACTAAATTATAAAAAAAGAAAACTTATCTTTTAACCAAGTAACCCCTTAGGAGTATTTTTTTTATGAGTGATTAGTACAGTAATCCTTGCCACAAAGGCAGAGTAGATCCAGATAAGAGCTGAACAGGGGTTCTAGGCAATGGAGAGTCACTGAATGTTTAAATGGAGTTCTCTGCAGTGTATGTCTCTGTGTGTGTGTGTCAGTGTGTCTGTGAGAGTGTGTGCGATTGCAGAGAGATCTACTTGGCAACGTGAAAGAAGCCCCAGGGCAGGGGCTGGAAGGGTCTAGAAGATTTTTTTCCTTTCCCACATTTCCCCTTTGGTAATGGTAAATTTGGTTTCAACATCTTTGAGTCTGTTTCAGTTTTGTAAATTCTTTTGAATTATTTTCCACTGGAGTCCACATATTAGTGATCTTATGTGATATTTTTCTTTATCTGACTTACTTCATCTAGTATGATAATTTCTAGCTCTATCCATGTTGCTGCAAGTAGCATTATTTCATTCTTTTTTTAAGGCTGAGTAATATTCCATCATCTATATATACCACATCTTCTTTATGCAATCATATTGATGGACATTTAGGGTGTTTCCATGAGGTGATCTTTGAAGAAAGAGTTAAGAGCGAATATTTGAAAGGGAAGGCATGGCAAGAAGATAGGATATAAATGAGAAAGTTCAGGGTGTGTATAGAAAATTGCAGTTTCATTGGCGTGAGGGGAGCTAGGAAGGGAGTGATGGGAATTAAACTCAACGAGGGATCATGGTGTCGCAGAAGACCCAGAGGAGGTATTTGACCTTCTTCTGCAGGAAGGGGAAATCCAGTGCCAATTTGTGCTCAAAAGATTGTATTCTTGAGCTGCTATCAAGCTCAATCCAACAGCAAGCCCATGTCATCAGCTTCTGCGGCTTAGCTGTCCTGTCTTCTTTTTTTTTTTGTGACCAGGCAGAATACGACTCATTTGGAAGATGGTTTTGAACAAGACCAAAACCACCATTTAGGGTTTCAAGGTCATTCGAGATTATAATTGTTGGAATGTTGCTTGCAACCAGTTTATAAAAAGATATTACCTGTTATAAGAAGAGGACATAAAACACAAAAAGAACCAAGGCTTCGAAAATGATTATGATCATAAATAAATTCTTTTGTCCTGCCTGAGTTCTTTCTTTAAATCCTTGGTGAACTGGTTCATAAAAAATTTATGTAGCCTTGGCTACATGCCTGACTGAAGAAGAGCAGATAGAGCATTCTCCATTATTTATGTTTTTGTATGAATGAGTTTCTGCTTAAAAAATGTTGCAGTTGCTGATTAACTGATTAGAGTTAAGGCCTTTTGTTAATTGTAACCTCAGTCCAAACGTTTCTTGCTTTACTCATGCTGTAAGTAGCGTTTCCCTTATCTTGTGTTTTTGGTTAATTTCTTATGTTTTAAGGACTGAGATGTGGTGTGATTTCTATTATTGGAATCATGGGTTGACTTAAAGAAAGAGATGTTTGATTGGACTTAGAGCAAAATGCACACAGGCTTTGGGGGAAATGTGTGTGTGTGTCTCTTCATGGCAAAGGCCTGGCCCTTCTCATCTACTCACAATTCTTTCTGTCTAGGACCATGCAAGAGAGAGGTTCCATCTAGCTACCTGGCTGTTTCTTTGCGGGGGGGGGGGAATAATAAGTAGGTTATACTAAACTGGCTTCTAAAAATCTAAATCATAGATCCTCCGCAGCAGCCTGCCTGGGAACACAGTGCTGAGAGTGTGAGCTCTGGGGCCAGATTGCCTGGCTTAGAACCTGGTTCTGTTCCCTGCTGTGCGTCCTCCCATGAGGCTGCTTAAAGACTTTACCCCTGTTTCTACACCTGCAAAATGAGTAGAGTGATGTCACCTTGTTCTTGTGAGGACTGGGTGATTTAAGGACATGCACAGTGTCTGTTGCAGAGTGCACACTCCATAAGTGTTAGCGTTCATCATCTGAGATGAGAACTGGCCAGATGTGTCAAGGTGTTAAGAAGAAGCTTGAACCGCCGACAAATCTTGGATGACTGTCTTCTGCTGCAGAGGTGGAATTTAACTTCTCTGGGAC
Organism: Catagonus wagneri; assembly: GCA_004024745.2. Lineage (NCBI taxonomy): Eukaryota > Metazoa > Chordata > Mammalia > Artiodactyla > Tayassuidae > Catagonus > Catagonus wagneri. The sequence continues at coordinate 2,463,614 of PVHT021183556.1, forward strand.
CAGTGTCAGTGGATAAATCTGCAACTTTCTCTTTCCCAGGTCCGCTCTCTTTTTAGATACCTAGTTACTGTCCAATCTGCAACAATTCAATACAGAAGCAACATGTAGTTCATTTTTTTTTTATGGCCGTACCCATGGCATATGGAAGTTCTGGGCCAGGGACTGACTCTGAGCTGTGCCAATAAAGTTTCCTTTAACCCACTGTGCTGGAGTGGGAATCGCTACTGTGGCGAACTGAGCGGCTGTGGTAGGATTCTTAACCCACTGAACCATATCGGGAACTCCTAGTTCATTTTTAAATGATGAAAGAGGATGAGATTTTATGGAGTTGGTCAGCTATTTACCCACCCATCTTCAAGTAGGGAGATGCAAGAATAGTTAGGATTTCTCTCCAACTGGAATGGAGACTTTTGTACATAATTATCTTTACGAATATATTGATCTTTAAAACTGGATGCAATATTTATTTGTTGATAAGTAGCATCACTCTTGTAAACATGTGCTGACTTTTACGGCCAGACAGATGACTTACCAGGGCTATCACACAGCATGCCTTGTGCAAATTCTGTTAAGTCTAGTAATATAATCAGAGCACTTGGACAACAATTTGTCTTCTTGTCATGCTGATAGAGAATTGTATGTATTATGACAGCAGAGTAGGCAGTACTCTGAATTTCATGAGAAAAATTCAAGTTTTAAAAGTGACTAATAATTTAAATCTCAGCACAACTACTTCTGCTATGTCTTACAGAACTAACAAAGCAAAGAGGCAGAAACAGATCTGTAGCTTTTAACCTTCAGAGCCAGAAGAGAAGAACAGAGAAAAAACTCCTTAATTCTTTCTTTCTTTCTTTCCTCCTTCCCTCTCCCTCTCCCTCTCTCTCTCTCTCTCTCTCTCTCTCTCTCTCTCTCTCTCTCTCTCATGGCTGCACCTGAGGCACATGGAAGTTCTTGGGCCAGGGATCAAACCCACACCTTTGGAGCAACCCAGGCTGCTATAGTCAGGTTCTTAACCCACTGTGCCACAGCAAAAACCCCCTTAATTGGTTTCTTTTCACATAATATTTTGGTATTTCACAAATCTCTTTTTATTTTTATCAGCATCTTAGCTGCTCTGTTATGTGCCCCATAGCTAATGACCGTTTCAAACGTTCACTAACTCTGAGTCTATTTCTTTTCCTCAAAGCCCTCTCGTAATTGCTTGGTTCCCTTCCCTCTCTTAACATCCTCAGATGATTTGTTGGTTCATTTCCTCTTCTGATCAAAACTCCTCTGCCTGGATGTCTCCAAGGTAGTCCATCTAATCTTGATGATTCCCTGAATGTCGTTTCTATGAGGTTTTCAGCAGCAGTGCCCTGTGTCATTAAAAACATTAAAATGTGAAGCCTGTTTTGACAGCAGGATTCTTCCCTAGGCAGTGGTACGCAGTGTCTAAGTCTGACCAATGAATCATGATGAGAATCACAGGAAGTAACACTAGTCAGAAAACTCCTTTTTTTTTTCTTCCATTTGGATAACACAGTGCGTCAGTTCATCTCCCTTGAGAGCAGATGGACCTATTGTACCTGTGCCTCTTTAATGTGGTCCACACACACTTGTGGACCCTCATTGTCAGTAGATATTTGCGTGTCTGCTTGATATGTAACATACCAATGTCATAAATGGGTACTTCTTCTTTAAAAAAATTTTTTGTTTTAGTCGCTCCTATGACATGCAGAAGTTCCCAGGCCAGGGATCAAACCTGAGCTGCCGCTGTGACCTGAGCCACAGCAGTGACAATGCCAGGTCCTTAACTTACTGCACCACCAGGGAACTCCATTATGTATGTATGTATGTATGTATGTATGTATGTATGTATGTATTTATTTATGTATGTCTTTTTAGGGCCACTCCAGCATCATATGAAGGTTTCCAGGCTAGGGGTCGAATCAGAGCTGCAGCTGCTGGCCTACACCTCAGCCAGAGCACCTCCAGATTTGAGCTGCATCTGTGACCTATACCACAGCTCACAGCAATGCTGGATCCTTAACCCACTGAGCAAGGCCAGGGATCAAACCTGCGACCTCATGAGTACTAGTCAGATTCATTTCTGCTGAGCCATGATGGGAACTCCCCTTAAATTTTTTTAAATTGAAGTATAGTTGATTTACAACGTCATGTTAGTTTCAGGTATACAGCACAGTGATTCAGTTTTGTTTTTATTTTACTTTTTGTTTTTTTTAGGGCCACACCTGCGGCATATGGAGGTTCCCAGGTTAGGGGTCAAATCAGAGCATGTAGCCACTGGCTTAGGCCACAGCCGCAGCAATGCCAGATCCTAGCTGTGCCTGTGATCTATACCACAGCTCACGACAAGGCCAGATCCTTAATTCCACCTGCGTCTTCTTGGATACCGGTCAAATTCGTTTCTGCTGAGCCACGAAGGGGAACTCCTGATTAGTTTTATATAGATATTTTCTCAGATTCTTTCCCCTTATAGTTTATTACAAGACACTGAGTAGAGTTCCCTGTGCTGTACAGTAGGTCCTTGTTGGTTATCTAGTTTATGTACAGTAGTGTGTGTCTGCTAACGTGAGTGTGAGTAACACCTTCGGCTCATCCTCTCAGCAGTTTAAATAGCTAAGATCTTCAATAACGAAGGAAGATAACTCACAGCTCATTCAAGAAAGAGGTATGCAGTTCTGGACTCTGCAGCTAATCCGGGGATGGGTACTGCAGGGAGTGGAATGATAAAAAAATCAATTTCCGACTTTGTAGTCAGAATCTTAAAAGACGGGGCTGGGGAGAGAGAAGAGATGAAGGGACCTTAATGGAACGACGTGGAGACCCCTTACAGAAGTCCTGTTTTAATCGTGACGACAGTACTGCAGTACACCCGGCGCTACCTCTGTATATGGAGAAGCCTGGGTCTCGGAGCAGTTGAGTAGCAGCGCCTCAGTCTTGGGCCGGTGTGCATACGAGCAGTGATGTCAGCTCCGTCCCGTGCTGCTCACCACCCGTGCTGAGCGTGCGCTGCCAGCGCCACTCACCTGCAGAAGGGAAGATGCACCACGACAATGAGTGATGATAGGCACTCACCTTAGTGTGCCGTAGAGGGCGAGGAGGTAACCGTGAAAAGAGTGCTCAAAAACTGAAGGTGAAAATGATAATCCACTGAAATGGAGATCAAATGTTCTGCTTAAGACGGTAACATAGACTGAAAACCCTGGGAAAGCATCTGTCCTTGATTAAAGCAGAGCTTCTCAGAGGCAGCTGGATTTGTGTTCCTCCACCCCCCGCCTCTTCAAATGTACCATCTGATATCAACAATTCTTGAGGTCAAGGACACAGAGTACTATGGAAATTTCCCATGCGGTGCAGTCACTTCAGGGTTTAGAGTTTTACCGCAAAGTCTGCTGTGGGACTTTTTACCTTCATGACTTAACGGGAGGATAATCAATGGTGAAACAGAAGCTACGTTTTAAAATGACAGTGCATCTGAAAGCTCCTGTAGACTCCCGCCCTGGGATAATGCAGCGAACTAAAACGTACACGCAGGATGCAGCATACTCATCTCACCTGCTCTTCTTGCCTTTCCCCTGCTTCCACTACTGTGTGTGCCTGAGTTTGTGTGCTGAATTCCGCACTATCCGAGAGCAAGTTATTTTTCTTGGGAGTATTTTAAAGCTGATATTACAGAATATGCACCAGTTGTGTGGGGAAAAAAAAAAAGGCCCTAGTCCCAGTAGGTTGGATAGGTGTCAGCTGGGCTTAGGCTCTACTCCAAGTGCCCACCCCTTGTACACCTGAATACTGCTGATGCCTGGCTCCACCATCCGTGAATCCTTTACACTGGAGAAACCAGTGCTGCTGTTCTGACCCAGGGGCTGGCCTGGTTTTATAAGTGGAGTTTTGCTGGGACACGGCCACCCTCAGCTGCTGACGAGCTGTCCGGGGCAGCCCTCATGTTACTATGGCAGTTGATCAGTTGTGACCCTCGGGTCTGGAAAGTAAAAATGTTTACTGCCTGAACATTCAAGGAAAAAATTTGCTGGCCCTGGTTGGGAGGACGCAGACTTCATCTACATTTACCAGACCTGATCCTATAATACATTGTATTGTACCAGAGCTTTCCAAAACCAGTGTGCATTAGTGACACTTTAGTCATCTACCTACCTCTTTCCTTTTCTTCCTTCCTTCCTTCCTTCCTTCCTTCCTTCCTTCCTTCCTTCCTTTGGCTGTGCATGTGGCATGTGGAAGTTCCCAGGTCAGGGACCAAATCTGCACTATAGCAGTACCCGAAACCACAGCAGTGACAATACCAGATCCTTAACCTGCTGAGCCACCAGGGAACTCCCAGTCATTTTCTTTTTTAAATCGAAGTATATTTAATTCACAGTGTTGCGTGTTAGTTTTAAGTGCATGGCAGTGATTCGGTTATACATACATACATACATATATATATATATATACACACACATGCGTGCATATATATATATTTTTTTCATATTCACTTCCCTTATAGGTTATTATTAGGATATTGAACATCATTCACTGTGCTGTATGTTTGTTGTTTATTTATTTTATATATAGTAAATGTCCCAAACTCCTAACTTATTCCTCCCACTCCACCCCTTTGGCAACCAGAAGTTTGTTTTCTATGTCTATGAGTCTTTTTCTGTTTTGTAAACAAGCTGATTTGTCTCATTTTTTTAGGTTCCACATGCAAGTAATAATATTTATCTTTGTCTGACTTGCTTCACTTAATATGATAATCTCCAAATCTATCCACGTTGCCACAATGCCAGCATTTCATTAATTTTTTATAGCTGAGTAATATTCTACTGTATATGTACCACATATTCTTTATCCATTTATCTGTCGATGGACATTTAGGTTGCTTCCATGTCTTGGCTATTGTAACTGGACTGCTATGGACATAGCAGTGAGTATATGCTGCTATTGTGTGAATGCATCTTTTCAAATTAGTGTTTTCTCCAGATATATGTCCAGGAGTGGGATTTCTTGATAATATTGTAACTAGTTTTAAATAGGGATCTCCAAATTGTTTTCCATAGTGGTTGTACCAATTTACATTCCCACCAACAGTGTGGGAAGGTTCCCTTTTCTACACACCCTCTGCAGCATTTATTGTTTGTAGAATTTCTGGTGATGGCCATTCTGATTGGTGTAAGGTGGTACCTTTTATTAGTTTTGATTTGCATTTCTCAATAATTAGCAGTGTTGAACATCTTTTCATGTCCTGTTAGCCATCTGTATGTCTTCTTTGGAAAGTGTCTGTTTAGGTCTTCTGCTCATTTTTTGATGGGGTTCTTTTTTTTGATATTAAGCTATATGAGTTATTTGTATATTTTGGAGATCAACCCCTTATTGGTTCGATTATTTGCAAATATTTTTTCCCATTCTTTGGATTGTCTTTTAATTTTGTTTATGGTTGCTTTGTTGTGCAAAAGCTTTTAATTTTAATTCAGCCCCATTTGTTTATTTTTGTTTTTATTTTCATAACACTAGGAGGTGGATCTGAGAAGATATTGCTGTGGTTTATCAGAGTGTATTCTGCCTATGTTTTCCTCTAAGAGTTGTAGAGTACTTGGTCTTATATTTAGGTCTTTAATCCATTTTGAGTTTATTTTTATAATGATGTTAGAGAATGTTCTAATTTCATTCTTTTACATGTAGTTATCCAGTTTTCCCAGCACCACTTATGGAAGAAACTATCTTTTCTCCATTGCATATTCTCACATCCTTTGTCATAGATTAGTTGACCATAGATGTGTGCTTTTATTTCTTGGCTTTCTATCCTGTTCCATTGATCTGTAATTCTATTTTTGTGCTAGCACCATAGTGTTTTGATGACTGTAGCTTTGTAGCATAGTTTGAAGTCCAGAAGCCTGACTCCTCCAGCTCCATTTTTCTTTCTCAGGATTGCTTGGCTATTTGGGGTCTTTTGTGTTTCCATGCAAATTAAATTTTGTTTTTGTTCTAGTTCTGTGAAAAATGCCATTTGTGATTTGATAGGGATTGCACTGACTCTGTAGATTGCCTTGGGTAGTATAGTCATTTTGACAATATTGATTCTTCCAATCCAAGAACATGGTATGTCCTTCCATCTGTTGTGTCAGCTTTGATTTCTTTCCTCAGCATTTCATAGTTTTCAGAGTACAGGTCTTTTGCTTCCTTAGGCAGGTTTATTCCTAGATATTTTATTCTTTTTAATGTGATGGTAAATGGGTTTGTTTCCTTAATTTCTCTATCTGGTCTTTTGTTGTTAGTATATAGAAATGAAATAGATTTCTGTGTATTCACTTTGTGTCCTGCAACTTTACTGAATTCATTGACTTAGTCATAATTTAAAATAAGTTGAAATCCTCTGGGTATTGAAAAGTAGGAATGGAATAGTCACACTTTCTGGATTTTTTCTTGCCTTAAATTTGCATCTATAGGCTTCCAAATTGCATTCTGTTTCTCAGAAATTCAATTAGTCTTCAGTTCAGTTTTTAAATCTAAAATCTTCAAAGGGGATGCAGTGCGTAAGAAATGTGATCGGATCAAAATTATTCTGTGGTTTTTAAATTAATACTCTGTGGACTCTTCATGTTTCTTTCCTTTTTATTTGTTTCTTCTCCTTCTTCTTCTTCTTCTTCTTCTTCTTCTTCTTCTTCTTCTTCTTCTTCTTCTTCTTCTTCTTCTTCTTCTTCCTCTTCTTCTTCTTCCCCTCCTCCTCCTTCTTCTTCTTCTTCTTCCTCTTCTTCTTCTTCTTCCCCTCCTCCTCCTTCTTCTTCTTCCTCTTCCCACTCTTCTTCCTTTCCCTCTCTTCACCCTCTCCCTCTTCCTCCTCCTCTTTCTTTTCCTCTTCTCCTTCACCCCTCCCCCTCCCTCATCGCCTTCTTCTTCTCCTTCTTCTTCTTTGTGCTTTTTAGGGCCTCACCTGCAGCATATGGAAGTTCTCATGTTCCCAGCCTAGGGGTTGAATCAGAGCTGCAGCTGTTGTCATAGACCACAGCCACAGCAACATAGAATCTAAGCTGCGTCTGTGACCTACATCACAGGTCACAGCCATGCCAGATCCTTAACCTACTGAGTGAGGCCAGGTATTGAACCCTCATCTTCATGGATACTAGTCGGGTTCATTACTGCTGAGCCACATCAGAAACTCCCTCTTTCTTTTTGTTTCCATGTATAGCCTTCAGATGTGTGTCATTCACCATAACTCATCCTATTATATTTTGGCTTGCCAGTTTCCTGAATTTAACACTCTCATCACCATTATTTGCAAGCTATAACAAATAAAAATCCTGTTGTAGGAGTTCCCATCGTGACTGGAGTTCCTGTCGTGGCTCAGTGGTTAACAATTCCAACTAGGAACCATGAGGTTGCGCGTTCGATCCCTGGCCTTGCTCAGTGGGTTAAGGATCCGGCGTTTTGGTGAGCTGTGGCGTATGTTGCAGACATGGCTCGGATCCCGCATTGCTGTGGCTGTGATGAAGGCCAGCAGCTACAGCTCCTGTTAGACCCATAGCCTGGGAACCTCTATATGCCGTGGGTGTGGCTCTAGATAAAGGCAAAAAGACAAAAAAAAAATCCTGTTGTAAAAATGTTCATATATTTCAATAAGCTCAAGATTTGACTTGGTGCTGGAGTAATATATATTTCCTGAGGTGATGTAAAAGAAAAGGAACACCACCAATTCTTTTAGATTTCTAGGCAGTGGAATCCCACAGAAGATCAACAGATTTGTTGCTTATGAACAGAGGAAACTGGTGAAATTTCCAATATCTTTATGTTTTATTAAAGCCACTTCATGATACAGTTGCTAAAAAGATATTTTACAAAGATGGACAATTTTTTTGTTTAGTAATATTAGTATTAATATGACAATAATAGTATAGAAAGGTTCTGAAGTCTGTTTTAAGATGAAAACTCATATGCCAGCAGGTATTAAACTACAAACAATCTGGAGAATTTAATGAGAACGACTGCTCAGTTTTAATTACAGCATTATGTATGTGCAGATATAATAATTACATTACCTTGATGTATATTCTCCAGAGGAGCACATAAAATAAACTGGAAAGCAAGCAGATGGCTATCACTAATAGCATCATTTCTCCTTGGGAACAGTGTAGTTGCTGCATATAGTTTTGTGAAAAGTGGACTGATGGCACCATCCCAAGCCACAATATAACATTTAAATGTTTCCTACATTCTTATTTAGAATGCTTTTCCTTATGGTTTTTTTTGCCAAAGGGTTATGAAAAAGTAAACCTATCAAGATACTAGATTGGGGAGTTCCCAGTGTGGCACAGCAGAAATGAATCCAACTAGTATCCATGAGGATGCAAGTTTGATCCCTGGCCTTGCTCAGTGGGTTGGGGACCCAGCATACCATAAGCTGTGGTGTAGGTTGCAGACGTGACTTGGATCCTGCATTGCTGTGCAGCTCTGATTTCAACGCATAGCCTGGGAACTTCCATATGCTGTCACTGCAGCCCTAAAAAGAAAAAAGAAAAAAAGAAAAAGAAGAAGAAAAAAAGAAAAAAAAAAGACACTATATTGGTTTAATTCCAGTATCTCTAGCCTCCTCTAGATGGCAGTCAAGTCACAGGGTTTTTACAGCTGTGCCTGTGAAAGCCACATTAAGACAACTATACTTTAATCATAATAAAAAATAATAAGCAAATTAACAGGTCCAGTTATACAAATCATAAAAAAACTCTCATATTTACACAGCAGGGTTTCTTGTTTGTCACATGCCTCAAATAATGGTGATGATTGGGAAACTGACGTAACCTACTTTGAGAAAATTCATACAGCAAACGATCCCTGTCTTCAGTCTGCACGTGGAAACAAGAAGGAAAAAGACTGCAGGGAAATGAGACCTCTGGACTAATCTGATGCAGGGATCAGGTTTTCTGTGCACTGCATCCTCTTTGAAGATCTCAGACTTAAAACCTGAGGCCGGTTGAACTTCTGTGAAAGAGAAAGCAATTTGGAAGCCTGTGGATGCAAATTTGGGGCAAGAGAAAATCCAGAAAGTGTGACTATTTCATCACCAGTCTCCAACATCCAAAGGATTTTGACTTATTTTAAAATTTCGTTAAAGCAAAGTGTCACTAATGCAACAGTGGTCTTGGAAAGGTCTAGTGAAAGACAACTTGTTTTCGGATTCCATCCAGTTGGGCTTAGATGAAGTCTGTACTTGGTGCTCCTTAATAGCTAAAGGAATAAGTGTTTTTTAGGACAAAAATCTTTAACTTGCCATTTTAAATGACTGTTTGATTGTGAACCCTCAAAAAAGTTGATCGTGTAACATGTATTCAAATGCAAGAAATGTTTTTGATTGTTTACTCTGCAGCAAACACTGTGGTATGTGCCAGGGATGCAGATGAGCATTGGTCCCGCTCTCAAGGCCTCATAAATGTATATTTTACTTGGACAGATAAAGACAGAGTGAAATGAGTACCCAAGTTTTTGGTCTCATGCTTCCAGTTGGATGGAGTAAAACTGGGAAGACATAATTAGATTCTCCAACAAGGTCTTTGTCCGGGACTGGGATTTAATAAAGTAATAATGATGTATATCTTCTTTATCCGTTCCTCTGTTGATGGACATATAGGTTGCTCGCATGTCTTGGCTATTGTGAATAGTGTTGTTGTGGACATTGGGGTGCATGTGTCTTGTTGAATTGTGGTTTTCTCCAGATAGATGCCCGGGGTGGGATTGCTGGATCATATGGTAGTTCTATTTTTAGTTACTTGAGGAGCCTCCATACTGTTTTCCAGAGTGGTGGTACCAACTTATATTCCCACCAACAGGTAGGAGGGTTCCCTTTTCTCCACACCCTCTCTAGCATTTGTTTGTAGACTTTTTGATGATGACTGTTTTGGCTGATATGAAGTGGTACCTCCTACTAGTTTTGATTTGCATTTCTCTAATAATTAGCAATGTTGAGCATCTTTTCATGTGTTTTTGGCTATCTGTATTTTTCTTTGTAGCAATGTCTGTTTAGATCTTCTGCCCACTTTTTGTTGAGTTGTTTTTTGATATAGAGCTGTATGAGCTGCTTGTATATTTTGGAGATTAATCTCTTGTCAGACGCTTCATTTGCAAATGTTTTCTCTCATCCTGTGGGTTGTCTTTTCATTTTGTTTCCAGTTTCCTTTGCTATACAAAACCTTTTAAGTTTATTTAGGTCCCATTTGTTTAATTTCATTTTTATTTTCATTACTCTAGGAGGTGATTCTGAGAAGATGTTGCTGCTGTTTATGTCAGAGAGTGTACTGCCTCTAATTTCCTCTAAGAATTTAATAGTATCTGGTCTTATCTTTAGGTTTTTAATCCATTTGAGTTTATTTTTGTGTATAGTAGGTGGTACATATATACAATGGAATATTAGCTGTAAAAAGAATGAAATAACGCCATTTGCAGGAACATGGATGGACCTAGAGATTATCATTACTAAGTGAAGTCAAAGACAAACATCATGAGATCACTTCTATGTGGAATCTAAAAAATGATACAAATGAACTTATTTACAAAACAGAAACAGACTTATAGAAATAAGCAACAAGCTTATGGTTTTACCAAATGGGAAAAGGTGAGGAATATTGGATTAACAGATACAAACTACTTTCTTGATATAGGGATTAACAGATACAAACTTCTATATATATAATAAACAACAAGGATTTACATATATACATATATATATATGAATCACTTTCCTGTACACCTGAAACTATCACAATATTGTAAATCAGCTATACTTCAGTTAAAAGTATGATTTCACAAATTTTAAAGATTTTACAAAAGCAACTATCCATCATCTTTTTAAAAATAGCTTTATTGAGATATGTTTCATATACTCTAATATTCACCCATTTAATCCAATGGTTTTTAGTACTTTCCCAGTATGGTATATTAGTATTCACGTATATATCACATTATATTCACGTTGGGCAACTGTCACACAGTCTGATTTTAGAGTGTTTTATTAACTCTCAAACTAACACTCTTGATTTCTTCCAAACCTGCCCTCACCCTTGACAACAGTTAATCTACGCTGTATCTCTACCGATTTTCACATTCTGGCTATTACACGAAAATGGAATCATACAGTATGTGGTCTTTGTGATTGGCTTCTTTCACTTAGCAGGATGATTTAAAGGTTTATCATGTTGTAGCATGTACCAGTTATTTATTTTTATTGCTGAATGACATTTCAAGGTGTGGATGCATCACGTTTTATTTACCCATTCACCAGTGGATGGTCATGTGGTTGGTTTCCACTTTTTAGCTATTGAGAACAGTGCTGTTGTGAACAGTGGGTGTAAGTTTTTGTAGACGAATGCTTTCATTTCTCTCAGGTTTACCTGTAGCATGGGAATTCTTGGTCTTATAGGAGCTCTATGTGTCACACATGGATGAGCTGACAAACTCTTCTAAAGCTGCACCACTTTACAACTTGCCAGCAGTGTATGAGGGCTCCACTCCTCCTCATTCTTGTGTATGCCTGCAATGTTTTGTCCTTTTGACAGCTGCAATTCAAGTGGAATGAGATATCCTCTCACTGTGGTTTTCAGTGATATTTTCCTGACGACGAGTGATACTGAGCACTTTTTCATCTGCTTGTTGGCCATTTGGAAGATGATCTATTCAGATCCTTTACCCATTTTCAAACTGAGTTATTTGCCTTCTTAATTATTGACTTGTAAGTGTTCTTTGTATTTTCTGGATATCAGTTCCTGATCATATACATGTTTTGCAAATATTTTGTCCCATTCTGTGGGCTGTCTTATACATTCTTGATGGTATTGTTTGTAGCACAAAAGTTTTTAATTTTGATGAAGTCCAATTTGTCTGTTTTTCTCCTGTCACTGTGCTTTGCCCAAGAAGCCCTTGTCTAAATCAAGGTCACAAAGAGCTACTCCTCTGTTTTCTTCTAAGAGTTTTATAAATTCGACTCTTACATTTCTACCTATGATCCATTTTGAGTTAATTTTTGTGTATGATGAGATGACAACTTAATTTTTTTCTTTTTATAACCATACCTGCGGCATATGGAAGTTCATGGGATAGGGATCTAATTGGAGCTGCAGCTGTGGGCCTGTGCCACAGTCACAGCCAGGCCAGATCCGAGCATCTGTGACCACACCACAGCTTGTGGCAACACTGGATCCTTAACCCACTGAGCAAGGCCAGGGATCAAACCTGTCTCTTCACAGAGACAATGCTGGGTTCTTAACAACAGGAACTCTAGGAATCCGTTTTTAATCATTTCCTTGTAGATGTTCAGTTGTCCCACTACAATTTGTTGAAAAGACTATTCTTTCCCCATTGAACTGTCTCTGCACCCTTGTCAAAATTCAGTTGACACAGTTTTTTATTTTTATGTATTACCTTGAAATTCTTTTTTGGATTTATTCTGGGTTTTAATCTAACATGACATTAACATTTCCCAGATTTCTACAGAGAAATTAAATGTGTATATTTTGTCATGTTGAGATATGGTATTCTACTAAACCATTTCAATCTATTTAGACACTTCCATTGCCTCATTAACATGGAAAGAAAATACACTGAATTTTGACTGCATTTGGAATAAAGATTTTGAGTATCATCCCCCTTTGACTTAAACTGACAGGGAAAAATATTTTCTTTCATCAATGTAACTGCAGAAATGGAGGAATTTCTGAAGAACCTCATGAAAGGAAGAATGAGATGTAAAAAGCTGTCAAGTCTAAAGCATGAAGCAAACTTTCAACAGTACCAGCCAGGTACTTTTCCTCACTCTCTCTCTCTCCTCCACTGCTGTCCTCTCCTCAAAATAACTGGAAGATGTCAATGCCAGAGTTAGTAGACTAAGGCAAAAATTGGTGGGAAATCAATTTTGATTATTATATAGAAGTAGAAAATCCAGTGTCAAAATAGGATCATGACTGGCATTTTTTATTGCCCATAGGATGGTACTTAAGACTGATCCCAAAGTCATGAGAATTCCCAAGTTGTCATTCTGCATAAATGAGAGGAGAGGGAATTATATAAATTCAGTTCTCATAAGATTGAGACTTATACAGTTAACATTTCCTTTTGTCTCAGGGGATGGGAAAGGAAAATTCAGAGAAGTAATAGGATCTGAACTTAAAAAAGTAAAAACATCAGCATTTTCTATCCCTTCGTATTGAGCAGGTTACCTGACCCAATCGTTAGCAAAAATAAAATGAGAACTGTCAATTAGGCAGTAAAGCATCTGCAGGTTATTCAGGAAAGCACTTCACTATAGGTCCTCTGAGAACAAAACCGTTTTACAACAGCTATGGATTGTGATGAGGTGTCGGAGGGCAGGATTAGCAATGAGCAAGTGTGAGCAGAACATCCAGAGGTTGTGTGTGGGGCTGGAAAGAAAGCAGGCATGCTAGAAAGTCAAGACAATGAAAGAAAACTAAGTATCATTGGCATGGAACACGATGAGTTCTGGAGTTCCCATTGCAGCTCAGTGGAGATGAATCAGACAAGCATCCATGAGGACGCAGGTTCAATCCCTAGCCTCACTCAGTGGGTTGAGGATCTGGCATTGCTGTGAGCTGTGGTGTAGGTCACAGATGAGGCTCAGATCCTGAGTTGCTGTGCTGTGGTGTAGGCCAGAAGCTACAGCTCCAATTTGACCCCTAGCCTGAGAACCTCCATATGCCACAGCTGCACCCCTAAAAGAACAAACAAACAAACAAACAAAAAAAAAAAATAGAAAAGAAAGAAAGAAAGAAAATGATGAGTTCTGATTTTTTAAATGTTTTTCTTTTGGCAAGCTTTTTTTTTTTTTTAACTATAAGGTGTTGTTAAGAGCTTCACTGGTAAGCAACAGAAGGGCAGAAATTGTACAGACACACAATGTGGAATGTTTTGGCTTATTATGCTTTAGATTATAATTTTACAGAATGTCCAGAAGTTTTGAGTGGTATGCAACATTGTCTCTCTAAACATGTATTGTCCTTTTTTCTTGCTCTAAAATGGTGTATTCCTGAATCCCATGATTTAGAAGCACTGTTTCACATTCATGATGTTGTGGGTCACAAACTCTGAAGGGCCAGGCTGGGTGATTCATCTCTGGTCAATTTCTCAGCAGCTGGGGCTATGGACCTTCTGGAAGCTGCTCCTCCACTCATGTCAGGGCCCTCGGTCTTCTTGGCCACTCTTCACGCCAGCATCTCATCCTCCAGGACCCTCTGCATGCGGCTGAGCACCTCGTGTACAGTGGTCTGCTTTTTGGGTGGCTGTGGGGTGAGAACGCTGAACCCTAACTACTTGCTGTAGGTCCCCAGAACTTGTCCCTTTGGGGAAAGAATTTGACAAAGAGACTGAGGGTAATAAGGCAAATAGGTGTTTATTTAAAGAGAAGAGAGAGAAGATAGGTGTGGAGAAGGCACAGGCACAGGCTCTGGCTGGGGGAGGGAGGGGGAAGAGAGAGACAGAGACAGAAAGAGCAAGAGAGCATGAGAGAACACGTGCTTTGGAGGTGGTTTAAATCTCTTGTATGGCGTAGGTGTTTTAAATCACTTCTGTGGGGGCCGTCCTTCCGGGCTTCCTCTGGCCAATCATCTTGCTTCGTCTGGCCTTGAGCCCACATGTGGCCTGACTCAGGACCCTCCCCTGTGTGCACGTGCATCTTTTAGCCAGCATGGATTCCAGCACGTGGGTCTCTGAAAAGTTGACAGGATTTACTGTGGTCTGGTGCCCCTCCTTTCTCTGACCCCTGAAAAAACTTTCTGTGAGTGTGTCCTTCTGGGGGTCTCCTTGACCTCAAGAATGAGCAATAGGGGGACTCTTATCTTTTATCCCAGCGGGACGCAGTTCCTTCTTGCTCCTGCCATGACCTTTATCTGAAGTACCTGTCCACAGGGGACAGATTCCACTTGCTCAGCCTGGGGTCCATCGATCTCCTGCCTCAGTCCCAGGCTCCAGAGACCCAGTGCTTATCCAGGCCGAGCCTTGGAACTAGAGCCCCATCAGCCTGGGAGCTCCTGATGGTGAAAGCAGCCGCATTCAGTTTAGATTCAAGGGTCGGGGGACAGAGCCCACCTCTCCAGGGGCGGAGGATCCAAGGCTTTGTGGCTTTTTTCAATCCTCCACGCAGAGGTTCTTAGCTGTTTTAGTTCTTGGGGCCTCCTGAGGACTGGACGAAGTTTATAGAAAAGACAGTCTCATCACCTTAGATATGCAGTTTGGGTGGAATCACTGACCGTGAAGACTTGAGTGTCTAAGATAAACTGCCGGATGGATGGAATTCTAGAGGCAGTGTGACAGTCATTCCCTCCATGGGATGGTAGCCGAAATGAGGCCTCTGCAAACTGGCACCAACTAAATCTTGGAGACAGAGTTTGGGGTGAAGCAGAAAGAACAGCTTTATTGCTTTGCCCCACAGAGGAGGCCCCACAGGCTAAGGCCTCCAAACTGTGTCCTCCCTTGAGAGGGGACGGCAAGGGGCCTTACAGGTTTAGCTCGGAAAACAGGGTCATTGATTAAGGTGTTTGCATTCTTCTCCCCCCGTAGATCATTTCAAAGGGCGTCAAGGCCAGCGTCACACTGCCCGGTGATGGTTTTCTGGTTGTCTTCAGGGTTATTGTACCTTGACCTTCTCTCTGGAATGAAGATTGCTTGCAGGGAAGGGGTGTTAGGGGGTGTTCCAGTTACAAAAGGAAAACACTTGGTGCAGTACAACACTAGGTGCAATAGAACTGTAACGAGAAAGTAACCATTAGTGAAAGAGAGCAATTAAGCAAGGAAGAGATCTTTTGTGAAAAGCCAAGAGGCTAGGTGCAATCTAACTCTAACTGGAAAGGAAACATTAAGTTAGCTGGCCAAGGCAGGGCATGACACAGTGGAGACTGTTTTAACTAGCTTTTAGCTGTAACAATATTTCCTGATCATTAGCTCTTGAGGCAGCCTTTTGAGACTGAGGGGAGACCTGGGAAGCTAAAGGAAAAGCCTTTTATTTCAAAACACAAAGACTTGGGGGCTTGCACATGGTTCAGGACCCACTGGTCTGCTCACTCCATCTCCAACTCCTCAGCCCTTTTCTTTCCTCCCGAGCACTCTCGAACCCCTCCCCCACCCTTACCCTTCTCCTCTTGAGATCTTTCTTTGGCAGGATCATGGTTATATTTCACAAGACTGATTTCTTTCTGGGTGGTAACAAACCTGGTACAACTGGGCCAATATTTCTCCAAATGGGTTCTTCTGTCTGTAACTTACAGCCAGCAGCAGACATTCTGTGACTCGAAAGACAGGAAGGAAATGATCTCCTGGAACAGTATTTTAATAGTCAAGTGTCATTGCCACTAACAAACTTTTAGGCTGGGCGCAAGGATGATCTTGACAACTGATTTTCTGCTCCTGCCCAAACTGTCCACCTGGATTGTGTTTTTAATCCCCTTCGGTCAACACCAAGGTTGTTTCTCGGTTTCGTTCTGTGGAGCCCCCAGGAACTGAAATAGGTATCCTGGTTTGGGAATATTTTCTGGAAACAATAAAGGGCTTCTTCAGCTTTGTCTTTTTATAAGGAGGCTTTGCAGTCAGCTTCACAGGCCTTGTAATATAATCTCAAGACACAGCTGTTGTTTCAGAGAGTTCATCCATGTCAGGAGCAATTAAAAAGTCCTTTGTTTTCTAAACATGCTTCAGGGCCTGCCTTGAAGAGTTTGGCAAACAATGCCTCCTGCAGCTTGAGGCAAGGACTCTTAATTGAGTGTGACAGAAAGGGTGTGCAGGGTTCGTTTTCAGTCCTGTTCCGTGATTTACAGCAGGCACACCCATGCATCTGCCCCTCCATGACATTTTAAATGTAGAAAATCTGCAGTCATTGCTTTCATACTTTGAGAGACAGCCTTTTGCTGCTACGAGTTAAAACATGCTTACGAGATGGGATGAAACTCAAACCACTCTTGGAGTGGCTGAGTTACCCTGTTTCTTTATTTTTTTTTTTTTCGTTTTATGTATCAACATGATGCATCTTTGGGAAGTAAGCCTAAGAGCCTGCATCTGCTGCTCTCCCCACTGAGGGCTATACAGCAGGATGGAGCTCCCGGGCTCCTTGTGGGTGTTTTGTGCTTCAGATCATGGGCACATGGAGCAGGAGAGATTGAAGGAGAGACCTGCGATGTGATTTCAGAGCTGAGAAGCAGGTTCTTTTCCTGTCAGCACCGTGATCCTCGAGAGTGAAGGAAAGTCTCAGACAAAGTGCGCATAGTGTGGTTTTCAGTCCATCTCACTCCCCACCCCCGCCGCTGTGGAGCGGGGGGCCTCCTGTGTATTTGATGAATGTCTGCCATGAATGTTTACAAATACTGCTGTTGAAACCAAAACACCGGTGACTTGAACCCAGCCAGAATCCAGACTGGGACTTGAACTCAGTTTTTGAAATTAGAATCACTCGCCTGGTGTCTAGACTTACCGAGGCTCAGATTCTTTGTATTTCAGTGCAGAAGGAATTCAGCGGGAGGCAAAGTAATATGCAGGAAATACATTTATTGATAGGGCCCTGGTGAGGGATACAAGTGGGCAGGCAAGGAAGCTCTACCCTGAAGACTAAGTGGGCTACGTTTTTACAATCCAGGGAGAGTGGGGAGGGGGAAAAGACCACTTTCTTTCTTGTTCATCAAGTAGACGCCAGGCTTACATCACTAGCTCCTCCGATTCGGGTAAAATAGTATTTGACCCTATGAGGTCAAACTAGGACTGTCAAGGTGCTTATTCACATCAGCAGAAGGGTGGTAACAGATGCTAAAATGTGTTCAATCATCTCAGCTTTCCGTATAATGAGGCTCTCCTACTTTGGAATGCCTCTTCCCCTTAAATTCCTCTCCTTGGTCCTAAGGATCATTTTCTTGCTGAACTTGAAGGCAGGTCTCATTTTATCTTTCACCTAATGACCTGAGGCATATCTCATGCTTTTATTTGTGGTTTTATAGTTAAGCCAGACTGCTTTGTTCCAAGATGTTCAGATGGCTTTCTTGGGCAATTATTAACTCACACTGATATCCCAAAGTCCCCTAGGTTTCCATCTCTGTCCATGGTCCCTTGCTGAAACTTCTACAGCTATCTGTGTAACTGTTCAACTCCATCTCTATCACTGTCATTAGTATGTATAGGTATATTTCAGACTGTACATGCATATTTTTTCTCATTTTAAGTGCATGTGTGTGTGTGGGAGGGGGGAGGTTAGAGAGCTCATCAAATAACAAACCCTCTCTGTTTTTTGGTCTCTAGACCTCTTTTTTACTTTGGGGAAGAGGGATAGAGGTGAGGCTGGATGGGCAAAGGGGAACTAAGGAAATCTCTCATTTATTATAAGCTAAAAGCCAAATTGTAGCACTTCCAGGGGAAACGTTTTCCCCTCACTTTTTAAGCAATCAGAAGGAGCTGCTGGCATCTCAAGTGAAATTCTAATTTACCTACTTAACAATGAGCTTCATATTCTTGCAACTACCAAGAAAAGCAAAACAAAACAGTTCAGACCCCATGGTCTGGGAAACATAGAAAGGTAAAATAGGACAAAATGTTTCCAACTCAAGTTTTATAAGTTGACAGATTCTACAACATCTGATGACACTGCAGGAAGGGATAGATCAGTTTTTTTCTTCTTTTTTCATTTTATGGCTGCAGCTACGGCATGTGGAAGTTCACGGGCCAGGGACTGAATCTGAGCCACAGCTGCAACCTACACGAAAGTTGTGGCAACTTTAACCCGCCTTCCTGGGTTGGGGATTGAACTGGCACCTCTGCATCAACCTGATGCACTGCAGTCAGATTCTTAACCCACTGTGCCATGGAAAAAACTCCTGAAGTAGATTTTTCTTAAAGTGAATCTTTGAATGCCTTGAGAGTTGGTTGGTCCACACACGGCTTGGCTCTACCACAGTCACATGATTTATGCAGCTCAGACTCCCCTGGGCTGCAAAGCTGCCCCAGAAGAGGGCCTCCCACCCCTACACAATGCCTGGGGCTCCCAGGAAAGTCAGCTGGAGTGATAGAAGACGGCCCTCCCTCATGTCTGCATCACACCACATCTTTCTTACTCTGCCTCTGTTAAAGTCCAGACCATCAGAATCCTAGCTTGTGGCAGTGGACTCGATCTCAAGTCACTGGTGAAAACTTACTGTGAGTGAAAGGAGGAAGCAGCCACAGGAGAGAGATTAAGTGATTGCCTGGGACACAGTCTGATCAGTGACAAAGCCGGGATCTGAACCCAGGTCTTTGGACCCAGTCTATTTTTTTTCTTTCTTTTCTTTTCTTTCTTTCTTTCCTTCTTTCCTTCTTTCCTTCTTTCTTTCTTTCTTTCTTTCTTTCTTTCTTTCTTTCTTTCTTTCTTTCTTTCTTTCTTTCTTTCTTTCTTTCTTTCTCCCTTCCTCCCTTTCTCTTTCTCTTTCTCTTCCTTCCTTCCTTTCTCTTTCTTTTCCTCCCTTCCTTCCTTCCTTTCTCTTTCTTTCTATTTCTTTCTTTCTTTTTATCCATCTATTTATTTATTTCGGTTTTTAGGGCTGCACCTGGGGCATATTGAAGTTCCTAGGCTAGGGGTACAATCAGAGCTGCAGCTGCCACCCTACACCACAGCCTTAGCAACACAAGATCCAAACCGCATCTGTGACCTACGCCACAGCTCACAGTAATTCTGGATCTTTAACGCACTGAGCGAGGCCAGGGATCGAACCCACATCCTAATGGATACTAGTTGGGTCCATTTCCATTGAGTCACAGTGGGAAATCCTGGACTCACTCTTTCTTGAATATTAAATCAGAAAACTTGACCTGAGTGTACCAGGTGTTATAGCCTGAATATTTGTGCTTCCCTCCTATGTTGAAACATAACCCACAGTGTGGTGGATTTTGGAGGCGAAGCCTTGGGGATGGAGGTCTATAACTGGGACTCGTGCCCTTATAAAGAGGCCGCAGCAGGCTGGCCTGCCCCTTCTGCCCCATGAGAACAAGAAGAAGACTGTCTATGAATCGGGAAGCAGAGCTCACTAGACACTGACTCTGCCTGTGCCTCGATCTTGGATGTCCAGCCTCCAGAACTGTGAGAAGTAATGCCTGGTGTTTAAGCGGTCCCATCTGGGGTGGATTGCTGCAGCCCAAGCAGGCTAAGGCACTAAGATTTTTTTTTTTAAGTTTTATTGAGATATATTCATATACCATAAGATTCACTCATTTAACGTATACAGTTATGTGTTCTTAAAAAACATATTGAGAGTTCACTCATCACCACATTTTAGGACACTTTCATACTATAGAAAGGAAACCTGTCCCCATTAGCAGTTGCTTCCCAATCAGCCCCAGCTGGCCCCACTCACAGCCCTAAGCAACAGCTAATCCACTTTCTCTTTGTGGATTTGCCTCTTCTGGGTATGTGGGATAAATACAGTGTGTGATCTTTTGTGATTGGCTTCCTTCACTTGGAATAATGGTTCAGGATGCATCCACGTTGTAGCCTATGTCAGTACTTCATTCTTTTTTTATTGCTGGATAATATTCCGTTGTCTGGCCATCCACATTTGGTTATGCATTCATGAGTTTATGATGTTGATAGAAAATTAATCACTCTAAGAAAGAAGAGGAAAATTTTATTGGAGCCAGATTTGAGGATTATAACCCAAGAAGAGTGTCTCCAGAAGCTCTGGGAACTGTTCCACTCCTTAGAATTCAAAACCAGAGTTATGTAAATTTTTTGACACAGAGAACTGTACATTAAATGATGGATTATTGGAGTTCCCGTCGTGGCACAGTGGAAACAAATCTGAGTTAAATCCAGCTAGTATCCATGAGGACTTGGGTTCTATCCCTGGCCTCACTTAGTGGGTTAAAGATCTGGCATTGCCATGAGCTGTGGTGTAGGTCGCAGACTCAGCTTGGATCTGGCACTGCTGTGGCTGTGGTGTGGGCCAGCAGATTTAGCTTCGATTTGACCCCTAGCCTGGGAACTTCCATATGCTGCAAGTGGGACCCTAAGAAGCAAAAACAAATGAAAAAAATCTGCAAGGGAGAATAAGGGTGCCAGGGAAGTGCAGGGCAGGTTTTCACGCTGAGGGTCTCTGAGCAGCAGCTCTGTAGGGCTTGGTGTCAGTTTCACGCGGATGTGGAAGGGCGCGTTGGTCTCGAAGTACCCGTTGTAGGCCCAGGGGTGAGCAAACCCAGTGAAGCTGTTTGATATTCCGCTTGCCTTTCTATTCAGCCGTTTTGCCAGCCTTTCCCCTAAACTTTCACCTTGTGCGATGCAGGAGTGCCAGGACCTCTGTCCTGCCCCAGGCACCACACAGCCCTGGGACCTCACACTGTGTCTTGGGCACCACCTTCCGCTGTAGAATAGGAGTAATTACCCCAACACCCACTTCCAGGGTGGGGTCACAGGAGGACAGTAAGGAATAGATGGCACCCAGTACTCAGGAGCTTTACACAGGCCGATGGAACTGTGTTCTCATCGCAGGGGGTTTAAGGGACATTTCCAAATAAAACTGTCGGTGACTGATGCCCCTGGCTATGTAGAGCCCTTACACACATTTCTAAGCTAACAGGCTCAAACAAAAATATGAAATTGGGAAGGACTGACAAAGTTCTTTAGATACTACATCAAACATGAAAAAATTTCCTTGGCACATATTAGAAAAAGCATGAAGTGCAAAAATTACAGAAAAATGGAATTCTATTTTGCATAATTTCAGACTGAAGATTAGTCAGTTCTTTTTTTTTTTTTTTTCTTTGTGGCATATGGAAGTTTCCAGGCTAGGGGTCAAATCAGAGCTACAGCTGCCAGCCTACACTACAGCCATAGCAATGCTAGATTCAAGCTGCGTCTGTGGCCCACAGCACAGCTCATGGCAATGCCAGATCCTTAACTCACTGAATAAGGCCAGGGATAGAACCCAAATCGTCATGGATACAAGTTGGGTTCTTAACCCACTGAGCCACAATGGGAACTCCTGGTTAGTTCTTTTCTTTAATCTTCCACAAACACTTGAATTTTCCACATGCCTAACTCTGCCTCTTGGAGCTCTTGTATTTTTGCCCATGAAACAGATGTGAAGGCACTTGAGACAGCTTAACTGTGTGATTACTTTATTTTATTTTTTTATTAAAGCATAGTAGATTTACATATTGATTTATAATTTACATAGTTTTAGGTGTACAACAAATATGTGTGTGTATATGTATATATGAATGTATACATATTGTTTTTTAGGTTCTTTTCCCTTATAGGTTATAACAAAATGTTGGGTATAGTTCCCTGTGCTATACAGTAGGTCCTTGTTGGTTGACTAGTTTATATATAGTAGTACATATGTTAATCCCAACTCCTAATTTATCCCTCCCCATCCTTCTCCTTTGGTAACCTGTTTGTTTTCTATGTCTGTGTATCTATTTCTATTTTATATATAAGTTCATTTATATCACTTTTTTTAAGATTCCACATAAAAGTGCTATCATATGATATTTGTCTTTCTCTGTCTGACTTACTTCACTCAGTGTGATAATCTCTAGATCTGTCCACGTTGGTGCAAATGACATTGCTTCATTCCTTTTATGGCTGAGTAATATTCCATTGTATATGTGTGCCACATCTTCTTTATCTATTCCTCTGTTGATGGACATTTAGGTTGCTTCCATGTCCTTGCTATTGTAAATAGTGCTGCAGTGAACACTGGGATGCTTGTATATTTTCGAATTAAAGTTTTCACAGGATATATGCCCAGGAGTGGGATTGTAGGAGCATATGGTAGTTCTGTATTTAGTTTTTTAAGGAACCTCTATACTGTTTTCCATAGTGGATGCACCAATTTACATTCCTACCAACAGCGTAGGAGGGTTACTTTTTCTCCACACCCTCTCCAGCATTTATTATTTATAGACTTTCGATGATTATTATTTTATATTAAAAGATATATAATTCATTTCCTCTGCTAACCTCTTGTGGACTAATACCACGAATGAACTGTTTTATTAGAACAGTCTTTTCATTAAAAAAGAGGGAATTTGAGATAAGGAACTATGGAGAAACAAAGCAGTGCTGGGAGTATGGCCCACAGTGCCATTTCTTTTCCGCTTCTACTCTCTTATCAATCTAATTATATTTTCATTATCATTTTGTATTAAAATTCTTCTTAGACACTTTCTTTTAAACATTACATTAAAAACTTAGAAAGATGGCTGTGTATTTTTCCTTGATGGACGACTGCAGACAGAAGTTAGGGCCAATAATAGGAAATTTTAGTAAGAATAGATCGACAGAAAAAAATGATTAGCGTCTTGTTGAGAACATTACATTTTGGCTCCTGCCTCATTTTATGAATAGCAGCTGCTCTGACACTTAATACCCAAACATCAATATCTCAAGACAACAGAGAGACTGGTATTTGTTATTTTTTTCCACCATCCAAGGAAAAAAGACAAGGAATTTCAGCAGGGGCTATTTCTCGAGAAAAATGACTTGCATTATGAATGTCTTTCGTTATTTGCCTCACTTCATATAACTTCCTCTTTCCTCCCTGCAAGTTCTCATTATTCAAAAATCATTTACCACTAAATTATAGAAAAATAGTTTCTCCTGAGCATAAGTCAATAAACAATTATGAGGCTCTCAAATCATCAAAAAGATGCCACGTTGAGACATATGAACTGCCCTGGTCTCCAGAGGCCTGGCACCTGGTTATGGAGCGCCTAGAAGGGTAACGTTTTCTCTTCTCTGGAAATGATGGTCCCTGTCATCTCAACTTAGAGTTTTTCTTTGAAAGAACAAACATATGTTCATGTTTGGAGGGTGCATGGAAGATACACATGTTTGGAGGGTGCATGGAAGAAAAGCTTTTCTTTTCCTGAAAAGAAAGCTCTAACCATACTTGGCAGACAGAATCCCCCCATCGCTTGCTCTCCAGCCACGTGACCGGCCCTGGTCACCATCGCAATGCATCAGATGGCACGGTTGGGAGCCAGTCTGTTGGGCCGGTCAGGCCTCTGTTCAGGGTTTCCTCCTTATGAGCAGGGTGACTTGGGCAGATCACTGTTTTACTTGAAGCCTCAGTTTCTTCATTTATGAACTAGAAGGACGTGCACTATGGTTTTCTTTTAGAGGTTTAAAAAGTGTGGATGGAGTATGTAGCCCATAATATGTAGGGCAGACACTGCTGGGCTTCCTTACTTTTTTGTGGCCAAAAGAACCCTAAGGCTATTTGAGTGATGGTGTGGCCGGGCCAGGGGTTTAGTTGTGATGGGTTCAGTGTCACTGTGGCCACCTCATTGTCCATCCTTATGATCTATGGTTTGGGGGCATGAAATCCAGTTCTGGCCAATGATGTATAAGGGGGAGACTGCCGGGCCTTCCAGGGGAGAATGTCCACCCTGAAGGGACAGAGAGAGGAGGGGAAATGCTCGCTTTGGGGAAGGAATTCGTCTGTGCAGCAGCAGCCGGCCTGCTGGGGCAGGGCTGAGAGAAAGGACCAAGGTTGAGGATGTGAGCTCTGTGGGGGAGGCCCCCATCCTTATCCATTATCCGGAGGCCAACCAGGGCTGCCTCCTCCACCTCTGAGGATGAACCCAAATAGCCTGTGTTTCAGCCACTGTGGGTCAGATTTTCTGCGACTGTAGCCCAGAGTATCCAACTCAAAGATTAGACTGTTACTAAGACACATGAATCAGTAAATGTGAAAGGAGTAAACTGATATTTAATAAACTGTTTTCATTGAATATTAATAGAAAATAATCCCCAACTTAATCCCAGCTCTAATTCTATGATACTTATTATTGTTTTTTTGCACTTGAGAAATCTTAAAAAAAATAATTTTTCTTTCAGGGAAGGTCTAACAATAAAGTTTAGCTGACAGTAATCAGAGTTTATTTTAAAACAAGGCAGGAGGCCCTGTAATCATATAGTGGGAGGGGGTTTAGTAATCATTTTAGGATCTAAAGTTTAGATCATCTTCCTGCCTGTCATTAGAGAGCACATTAAAACCATCTCAGGAAATAGAATTGGGGTTTTAGAATCTTTAAAAAACTATAAAATAGCAAAATTTCTAGGTAATTCTATATTAGTTTCATGCATACATTATTAAGTGGTGAGGTTAATAATTACAGATGTAGGAAGAAAGATTCATCCTATCAGCTGTGGAAAAGAACAGATTTTTTTTTTATTTTCACAATTCACATGAAGGAAGGTCTTTCTTAATCCCTCTTTTAAATACACAGGTAGGATTCACTGCACAGGAGAAGCCTAATCTCTGCTGTAGTTTCATTTCTCCACTGGAGATCTGTCTTTCCTTTGTTCTGCTTATACCTGACCGACCACAAAGCTGAGAGAAATGTTACATTTCTGAACTTATCAATTCTAGTAACCTGAAACCTTTCTTTGCTTTATTAGACCCTGTGGTATCAGCCAGGCGTGTGAATCTTCTTTTGTCTCTGTCCCGAAAACTACAGACAGAGACCTTCTACCACACTCCTTAAAAAATTGGTGAGAAATAGAACACAGCCCAGGAAATTATATGTGTGTATATAAATATACATATATACATATATATAATTATACATAAATTAGTAATCAGATGTATATATAATCCATATATAATTATATGTTAGGTAATCATATATATTTTATATGTAATTATATATGTTACGTAATTTGATATTTTATACACACACACACACACATTTTTTAAGTACTAGCTACTCGACCATAGGTTGTTGTTTGGCTTTGTTCAATAGCAGCACAACTTCTCTACTGAAGTAAAATGTATGAACATGCCTCCGATGAACAGTTTTATGTTGGGCAACATTTTGGGACACGAAATAGCTAAAATGTAAGTAATTAGAAATGGGTTTCCAAAGTTATAAAAAGAAATCATTGTGACCATTCCTCTGTCCTTGGGCCGCCAAGGGGAGTGAGGGTAGAGGGGGTTCCAGTGGGACTGATTTCTTCTGAAATCCTGTGCATTTTATGTTAATATGCTATAAAACATGACTTGGAGAAGGGCCATCAACTTCCCCAGATGCTTGACAGGTCTATGAGGCAAGAAAGCTTAAGAGCCGCTGAAAGGAAATTTGTCTTTTGTGCAACAGTGTCCCAAGAAAACACAGCAACTAAGAAGATGAAGCAACAAGAAGGACCACAGTTGGGGTTTAGCACTGATCCATCCTGTCTGGCTCTTTCTCCAGTGCATGGAGCTGGGGTTGGAGCTGTTGGTGCTGCCCGGCTGAAGGCTGCACCTGCGGATCCTTCAGGCACCCCTCCCCATCCCCAAGAGGGAGGGGTCGGGGCAGGCACCCCAGGACCCCAGTGCAGGTGCTCCAGATCCCTCAAAGTGGAGGGTTCCCATGAAGCCTGCTGTAAGTGGAAATGGCTTCAGTGAAGAAGCAGGTGTCTTTGGCTACATCTTGCTAACAGATGCACAAAATCATAAGCTGTGGCAGCTGGGTGCTGAGATGCTGAGTGTGGTCCTGGGGAAGGAGCTCGGTGGGGCCCCTCTTGCTGCTGGGGCAGGGGGAGGTGCTGCCTCTTAAAGACACGTTGAATGCTATTTCCACTTTTCACCTTTTCTTTTTATTTGTAAAATAGAAAATCCTTTCGTGATTTCTTTCAGTTATGAAACACAGGTTCTAGTTCTGTCTCTTGTAAAAGCAAAGTGGTATAAAGTGAACTTGGGAAAAGTGGGGGATCCCCCTTCATTCCTCTTGAAGCAGCTGGATTTAATCGTGGCTAAAAATTGCCGTATTTCTCAAAAAGGAAGCAAGTCCTAGTGCTTGCCAGGTTGAAGCTGGCAGGCAGTCACATTTTTTTTTCTCTGACCACATTTCACTTTTATTACTTAGTGAAAGTATACCCCAAACATTGGAAATATGGAAGTACTTTCATTAACTGCTTTATTTGAAAAGTAATACATTTCCACACATCGATCCTGTGATACATTTTTCATGGGAAGTTTATGAATAGGAAAACAGACCCAGGGACGTGTATGTCTTGGGTGTACTTACATAGACAAAACCAGCTCTAAAGACCTGTTTCCTTCTCTCTCCTTCTCTTCTTCTCTTTCCCATCCAGAATTAATCCAGGGTCAGGCTCATGGTCACATTTTCAGAGTCAATTTAATCTTTGTTGAAGGAACTTGTAACTTTACACAGACTGTTCATATGTTCATAAGTAAAGGCAGTTTTTTTTTTTTAATGAGAAAACTGCAAATAATGAATATCTGCTCAAAGGTTATTTAAAATCTAAACAAGACATTAGTTAGACTTAATGAAAACACACATGATGTGTTATCACTTGCAACTGAAGTACTGTTACAAACTGTTGAGCCTGAACTCTTAATAGGCAAACAGCGGGGAAAGCTGGCCTTTCTTTTGTATTTCAGGCTGAGAAGAGTGGAGGAGGCAGGCTCAGAGTGGCTAAAATGTCCTTGTGTGTTCTATGTTGACGCTTATACATTGTCAGTTCTGTCCCTCCCTAGAGTTTCAAGGCAGGGTAAAAAGTCTCTGATGACGATATCTGAATTGACTTCCATTTGTGCAGCCACTCAGCCTAAAAACCTTAGAATCTTCCTTGAATTTTCTTTTCCTCTTGCAGCATATCCTGTCTTCTTTGCCCTCAAAATATATCCACACGCTGTCATTTCTTGCCACCTCTTCTGTGAACATGCCTCCTGCCCTGTCTTGCAGAGGACTCTGCTGGCTTCTGTTTCCTCTCTTGCTCCCTTTAGACGGTTTAATTATACACCTTGGGCAGCAGTTTGGTAAAATGTAAGTTAGGCCATGTTATTCCTCCATTCAAAAGTCTCCAGTGACTGGAATTCCTGCACTGGTGCAGTGGAAATGAATCCGACTAGTATCCATTAGGATGTGGAGTCAATCCCTGGCCTCTCTCAATGGGCTAAGGATCTGGCGTTGCAGTGAGCTGTGGCGTAGATCGCAGATTCGACTCAGATCCTGCAGCTGTGGTGTAGGCCAGCAGCTATAGCTCCAATTCAACCCCTAGCCTGGGAAATTCCATATGCTGTGGGTGCGGCCCTAAAAAGAAAAAAATGTCTCCAGTGACTAATTCAAAAAGATACAGGCACCCCTGTGTTCACTGCAGCACTATTTACAATAGCCAAGACATGAGAACAATCTAATGTCCATCAACAGATCAGTGGATTAAGAAGATGTATTATATACACAATGGAATACTACTCAGCTACAAAAAAGAGTGGCATTTTGCCATCTGCAGCAACATGCATGGACTTGGAGGGCCTTATGCTAAGTGAAATAAGTCAGGCAGAGAAAGACAAATGCTGTATGTTTATATGTAGAATCTAAAACATGCAAAACACTAGTGAATATAACAAAATATTTGTTCTCACAGATGTAGAGAACAAACTCCCAGAAGGGAGAGGGAAGGGGGAGGGGAGAGTAGGGCAGTAAGAGGTACAAACTCCCACGTATAAAACAAGCTACAAGGTTACATTGTACAACACAGGGAGTATAGCCAATATTCTGTAGTAACTATAAATGGACTATGTCTTTAAAAATTGTAAATCACTCTGTTGTATGCCTGTAACTTCTCTGATATTGTTCAGCAGCTATTCTTCAGTTAAAACCCTCTCCAGTGGCTTCCCATCTCACGGGGACTCCCTCTCTCCAGCCACACCCTCTGGTGGCCCACCTGCCCTATTGTCCATCCTGGCAGCTCTCCAGCCTCATTTGCTACTTTCTCCCACTCACTCCACTCCAGCTGTTCTTGTCCACTGCTTCCATTTTCTCTCCAAAGCCTAGAACAGTGGCTGGCACACAGTAAGTGCTCAATACCTTTCGGATGCACAAATGGTAACTCAGGTATATTTTGGGCTCATACTGTCTTCTGAAACCCAAAGAAAAAGTGGCTTTGATTTTGCATTTTATATTTAGCTCCTCATCTCTCCGGTGAGTTCTGGGAAATGCATATTTCTTTTTCCACTGGCTCTGGATCACCATTTCCTCCAAAGTCTTCCGTCCCGGTCTGCCTCTGCTTCCCCTGTGCCTGTCCCATTTCCTTTATCTTGCTGCCCGCTGGGCACCTTCACATCCTTGCTCCCCTCCCCATGGTTCTGTGTGCAGCTGTCCGTGTTAAGGATTCGGAACAGTGGCACATACAACACCTAAAATGAAATTACAGGAAGTTCCCATTTTGGCTCAGAGGCCATGAATCCAAGTAGTATCCATGTGGATGTGGGTTCGATCCCTGGACTCATTCTATGGGTTAAGGATCCGGCATTGCCGTGAGCTGTGGTGTAGATCACAGATTCAGCTTGGATCCTGCATTGCTGCAGCTGTGGTGTAGGCCGGCAGCTGTAGCTCTGATTCGACCCCTTGCCCGGGAACTTCCATATGCCGTGGGTGCAGCTCTAAAAAGCAAAAATAAAAAAAATGAAATTACAGGGCAACTCCTAAATTTAAATTTTAGGTGTCATCTTTCTTAAGAATCATTTGTTTCTGTACAGGGAACTTAGGATAGTTTTATCTGCTCAAGCCCCAGACCCCCATCCTCCTTCCCATTTTCCTGGTCCTCCTGCTTTCTTTTGCCAAGGTTCTACTTTAGGACATCTGACGGTCAGCGCCTTCTTTTGATTTTGAGTTTAAATCCATCTCATATAATTTTTACCCATTTGTGGATAAGGTTAGTTTTCCTAGGGTTTTCTGGTGGCCTAGGGGTTAAGGATTTGGCATTGTCGCTGCTGTGGCTTGGGTCACTGTCGTGGTGCAGGTTCGATCCCTGGCCCAGGAACTTCTGCATGTGCAGGCATGACCAAAAAAAAAAAAAATAGTTTTCTTAACCTGTAAAGTCTGTTTAGAACAAAGAGCATCCCTTTTGTCACTGTTTTCTAGGACTCCAGAAAAGTATTAAAAAATCTGTAGATGCTTGACTAAGCGTAATTTTCTCAAAAATGTAAAAGCATTCTTCAATATAGGAAGTTGTATTTATTTTGGAAAAAATGTGTTGATTGAAATCCCACTGTAAGCTCTTGGCCACGTTACTAAGTTTTTGATACACAACTTTTTAAAAACACTTCCATACCCAATCTCTCGATATGCTAAAAACTTTGAAGAGTTTTTCATAGTCCAATATGTATTTTATGAAATGTAAACCTATTTTATATGATATTTGATATTATGCTTTATTGCAAAAACTTAGGAACATTGCAGATAAACTATGTGAAATACCACAATGTTGGGAGAAACTTTTGTGAAGCTAGGTGTGCAGTTTATTTGGAGCCTACACAAGCCTGGTGTTGCCTGGTAGGATCAGCTGCTCATTGATGTGAAGCTTGTCGGGAAACTTAAGACAGTGAAAGCAGCTTCCTTCCTGTTCTGGGCGTTAAATGCACAAAGACTAGCGGCCCACAATGGTACCTGGCTCTTGGTTACACCTGCCTCTGCCCCAGACATTCGAGAAACAAGACGGTAATGGATGTGTTTTCACAGCAGCTCACCCAGCGCTTCCTCACCAGGGTTTAGGTGACCTGGTAGTGCCAGGATGAGCCTGGTTCCATAAAATTGCAAATGCCATTTTTAACTTTACATGCATGGCAGTGATTTTTTTTTTTAACTAAAGAAAATCTTTGAGTTAGGAAGTGGGCCAAAGAGAGAACATTATGAAACAAATGCCACCAAAATCACTTGAAGCCAACCTTTCGGTCGTCTGAGGAGAAACAGTTTCTTATTTTCTAATCAAGTGCCATTTCCTAAGGTTCTCCTGCCCAGTATTACCTTCTGTTGGCCTCGAGCCTGACAGAGGTCTGTGATTCTGAGAAAACCTGTGAGAGTGGAGTCTAAAGAAGCACAAAGCCAAGACTCACTGTCTGTGACCACGCTGCAGACAGATTAGATACCCCAGGCTCTTGGTTCACAGGGCCGTTCTGTATCTTGCCGAGGTGCCCATGGGCCTGCCTGCTCTGTACTGGCCTCAGATGTAGTCTTGCCTGAAGCCAGCTGGGGTCAGGGCACTGGGTCTCCATGGGCAGGAGACGAGACGGGGCCACACTTCACCTTCATGGCCGTAGCCTGATTTCTCTGCAGTAAATCACAGCACATCTCACTTATTCTTGCCTCTGACCCATCACTCAAGCTGCCCCTCCTTCCTGGAGACCTTTCTTTAGGACTTTCAACTCTTCTTTCAAGGCTTTTGTCATCTTAACTCCAAAGGTCTTCTCATCTGCAAATTTAGATTTACGTCATATTGTCTTATCCTTGTGTTCAGTGAGACCCAACAGGTCCTTATACCAATTCCAACTTTTTTTTTTCTTTCTCACTGGTCAAAATTATTTTGAGTTATTTGCAGAGTTCTAGTTAATACACCTGTCCAACACTTCCAATCTGCTCTGCCTCTAATCTCAAAGTCTCTGGGCACCCAGCTACTTCTTAGGGATCTGATTAAACTCAGTCAAACTCACTTGCCCAGTTGGCTCAGGTCCAGAGCTTGTCCCACAGCTGCTGCTGTCTGCGATCTCCTCCTCATCCTCACGGTAAATGCAGCTTTGCTTCTTCTGCCCTGTTTGTAGGTCTAGAGCAGAGTTGTCCAGCTGTGACCCTGACCCCTCGTGCTGGGAATGGAGGGTACCTTTTTATGTGGTTGAAAAAAGTTAAAAGAGAAACAAAATTTTGTGAAACATGAAAAGCATATGAAATTCAAATGTCAGTGTGCAAAGTAAAGTTTTATCAGAACACTTGTGGGTCACACCTCTCACTCATGCACTGAGTGGCATGGTGGGAGGGTGGGGCGGAGAAGCTGTACCATGTGACCTGCAGACCACGTGACCCACAGCCATGTGACACAGAACCTAGAACAATTGCTCTTTGGCTGTTTTGGAAGGATGTGTGCTGGGCTGTGGTCTAGAGGCAAAGATCAGCCTCTCAGTATATCTACCTCCCGCCCAGGCTTTAATAACTACAGTTATTACGGAAATGATGTGGGCAGTGGTCACACTGCATTCCACCCCTTTTTCTGTTTTCTTAGGTCCACACCACACATTCTCTCTTCCACTTTCTACCCATCCCTTTCCCTGCCAGCAGCACCTGGAAGATTTCTCTTTCATCTACCACAACTCAGCTTCCCCCACAATGATGTCTCTTGGGGTCTTGCCTGGTTCTCAGGGCAACCTCCAGTGAGCAGATGTGGTTCCAGCTGCTAGGAGCATTGCATTTCCCAGTTTACTCTACTTTTTCTAAAAATGACCTTGAAACAAAAAGCATTGTCTTAGTGGTATTATATCAGATACTTTAATTTTTGTTTTAAGGTTTATTAAAATATTTGATAAACAATACATCTAATAACAGCCCCAAATGAAGTCTGTATATTAAGGTTTTCTAGAATCATAAAGTTGGCGTTCCATCGTGGCTCCAGGGGTTAAGGATCCGGCAGTTGTCACTGCAGTGGCTGGGGTTGCTGCTGTGGTGTGGGTTTCATCCTTGGCTCAGGAACTTCCATATGCTGTGGGCCTGACCAAAAGAAAAGAGAAAAAAAAAAAAAAAGGAGAGAGAGAGAACATGGCACATGGCATGGGGTGGGAGGAGGGGGAATGTATTAAAATAAAAGAAAAGATCTTTCTGGGTTTTAAATAGTTGAGCCAAAGGCTTTTTAAGATTAAAAAGATGACAGTTCATTAAAATCCTGTTGTATCTTCATAGTAGCAACAGACACAAGTCATGAATATTAATTGACATGGTTGAAATAAAGTCATCTTTACAGATACCTAGGAAAAGTATATGTAGACCTTGCCCGAAAGGTCATATAATTAAGGCACATCCATGTTTACTCAATAATTACCCTCTGTTTTGTAAACTGTACGAATTACAATTCTCAGGTCATTATATCAGAGGAACAAGAAGGTTTCTGAGAGAAAATGAGGTGATTGAGGCCCCTAGAGGCAATAATTCACTTAAGTTCCCATAAGAGGTGAGGGGTGGTCCTTGTCCACCTGAGACCAGGACTTGGGTTTCCTGCCCATCCCCCCCTGCACCCTGGTACCACCAGCTCCCTAGATTTCTTTTAACTTTTCTTCTAGTAATGATAATGAAAGCAAGTCAGCAAATAGAGAAACTCTTCATTTCATGTATTTAACCTGGGGGAGCAGAATTATCCAACATCATACTCTTGACATGGTGCTAAGTGTAGACAGTTGTTCAGGGGAGACTCAGCAGTGAGCCACTGTGGGCTGCAGTTGTGCCCAGGATGCAGATGGGGGCAGGGGAGCAGAGGCCCCTTCCCAGCTGCCTTTGTTAACAGCATAGCACCGAAGGCCATCAGCTCCACCGAGCTGCAAAAGCAATGAGTATTTTATCTCCTAGACTCTTCCATTGTTCCCATTGTCCCACCTCCTCACTAATTTAAGATAACTTGATGGCATTTAAGTAGGAGAAAAGAATTTGTATGTTAATGAGGGAGAGGACAAAAATTGGCTATTAAAGTTCATTGGATTTAAGAAAACTTCAAGTTTGATTAAGAAACCATGACTCTACAAAAGTGTTTAAGAATATCTGGAGACTTTTTTTTCTATTAAATTATTTTCTTTTGAGACTAATCATGTGATTTCTATTCTAGAGTCAAATGAAGTCTGCCCACAGCTTTGTAATAAAAGACAACAAGGTAAAAAAGGCTCTGAAACGTTGTCTCCATGAGCTATAGCGTTACAATCATTTTCAGGGAGTGGGGACATTTTTGCTATTTCGTTCTTTTTTAAAAGAGAAATCTGACCTTTTCTCATGATGTGTATGTATATGATGTGTGTGTATAACTACACCTATAATAGTAAAATTATTATTATAAAAAAGAAAACAATGATCTACTTCACATAGATATTTCAGAGCTTTAAATCATGTAAACATGGGCGTTCCCTTCACGGCTCAGTGGTTAATGTACCCGACTAGGATCCATGATGATGTGGGTTCGTTCCCTGGCCTCACTCAGTGGGTTAAGGATCCGGCGTTGCCGTGAGCTGTGGTGTAGGTCTCAGACACAGCTTGGATCTGGCGTTGCTGTGGCTGTGGCCTAGGCTGGCAGCTGCAGCTCCAATTCGACCCCTAGCTTGGGAACCTCCATATGCTTCAGGTGCAGCCCTAAAAAAAAAAAAAAAATCATGTAAACACATTACAGGGTTAAAACAATTCATGTTCATGGTTATTATTTGGAGGTAGTCACTGCTAATCTCTCAGAGGATGTGAGGTACCTTACGGTTGTAAGTGCATTGTAGGATGAGATATTTATGAAAGAACACAGCCATGGCCACCCGCTTAAGGTTGAAGAAATAAGGATGATTTCCTTTCATCAGATCTGGCCCTTGGAAGCTCACTAGCTCCAAATTCTTTTCTTAGGTGGGAACAAGAGAGCAGGGCGTTATAGCCTGAACTGATCAGTTATAAGCATTTGATAGGTACTTTCACGTTTCGTTTTAGGTTTTTAAATATCTAAGAATATTGAGTAAATGTATCAGTATTTGGCAAGGAAGAGAGAGGGAGAGTGTGATGTGTGTGAGAGGATGAACCACTGTATACATTTTCCACCATAATGGGACAAGTTGAGAGACATTTCATAAAATTGAAAAGGAATACAATTTAACTCTTATAATGAGCATTTGCAGTGCTGCTGTTGTCAGTCAGCTTTGACCTTGATTTGCAGACAGATTGTCCAGTGTCCTCTTGCTGGGGAAAAGAAAAGAGTTTTGAATTTGTTCCCTGAAGCTTTACCATTGATCTCTCAGAAGGATGTAAGGTGGGTGCTCTCCTTGAAATCATTTTCCTATATACATGACATTGTGCCAATTTTCGTATAAATTCTAGACTTTTCAACCTTTTAGCTATGTGTGTATTATCATGTTCCATTGAGTTTTTCTGCTTGTTATGTAACAGATTTTGTGATTACAATGTCACTCTATTACCTAGAGTGTGACTGTAATCCTCAGGAGAAGTTATAAGCAAAATAAGATTTGTAACAAAATTAAAGAACATGGTGCATTCTTCTGTGTTGTAAACCCCGTCCGCCCTGCCAAGATATGTCTTTGTCAGAAGCCCTGGTACCTGTGAAAAGCATTATCTTATGTGGCAAAGAGGACTTTGCAGATGCAGATAAGATTATCCTGGATTATCTGAGTGAGCCCAGTAAAATTACAAGTTTCCTCTTAAGGGAAAGAGGGACGTTGTGTGATCAGACAAGGAGCTAGAAGGATGGGAGCAGATTTCAGTGTTGTGATTGCTGATGAGAGCCACTGAAACTGATACTCCACTGAAGCCTCCAGAAGGGGTGGGTCCCAGCTGACACCTTGATTTTTAGCTTCGTGATACCAGTTTTCAGACTTGTGTCCTTCGCTCTGCAAAATAATCCACCTGTGTTTTTTAAGCCTCTAAATTTGTGGTAATTTGTAACAGCAAGGTAGGGAACTAATGCAGACACAGCTGAGCCGTCTGGCGAAGCCTGTGAATACGAGTTTGTGATATAGTAAGATACAAACCTCCATATTCATGTATTAATCGACAGGACAAACCACTTAAAATAGAGACAATTTAAAGTTCAGTGTGATCTTTTCGGTGTTTATCACTGCGGAAGCTGAGTGCTTGTGGACTGTAAACTATTCACATTTCACAAGTTGTACAGTCCTACAGAGGATTAAGAATTGAAATTCGAACCATTTCAGATTTGTGAAACTTTAGCAGTTTTTTCTTCTTCTTCTGGCTCTGGTCAATAAACTATTGTAGATGTGGAATGCTGGAAGACAAAGTCATTGGGCATCAGTTTGCCTGTATGTGATTCCACATTAACTGAATGACTGGGATGAGGAATGATGCAATATTTGACCATCGGGAGAGCTGGATGCAGTCTGGATCTGGGTTTAATAACTATCACAATTTCAAACTAGGCATGAGCATAAATAACATTTTGAGATGTCTGTGATGACCATTGTGTGCTATGACAATACCTGTGCTATTTGTGACAAAGTGTCAGACACCACTAATACTTCCTTTCCGCATTTATAACTGAATGCAGTGCTCAGTTTCATCTCCAGGCATTTACAGGAATAAAGAGGATTTTTCTTTTTCTTCTTCTTTTTTTTTAGGGCTACACCTGTGGCATATGGTTCCCAGGCTAGGGGTTGAATCAAAGCTGCAGCTGCCGGCCTGCACCACAGCCATAGTAATGCCAGATCCCATCCATAGTTGGGTTTGTTACCACTAATCGACAACAGGAACTCCTTAAGAGGAATTTTTGTCCAGTCTGAGTTCATGGACTGTCTTCCCAGGTTACAAACCACCAGAACGGAGGCAGGACAATGAGTGGTTGGCAGACTGGAGCTAGTCGTCTTCCTCCTTTTCACTCTTATTTTTGAGGGGAAGGGCTATCCTTCTTACGGCGAGGTCACATTAAAATACACAAAACACAAGGAGCACGAAGTGGTCTGTCTTCCCTGTCCCGCCAGCCCCGAGCATGGGGCTTTGAGTGGGTGGGTTTAAGGACTCTGAGCTCTCTTCCTCTCTATCTGCCTTCTTTTCCTTCCTTAATCAAAGTGCTTCTTTTCTTAGGGAGGCAGGTAATTCTTGTTTATTTTTCCATAACGAGAACATTACATTCTCTGTCATAAGTAAGAAACTAAACAGGAGGCAGAGAATAGAGGTTAGGTAGGTTAGATCAGATCATTTGTGCGTTGATATCTGTTAATGTGTTGCCTGGAAGTTAAGGGGAAATGGTATTTAGTTGTCTGTATTGTCATTTCCTCAAGGAAGTTCTAGAATCTATTTTGGCATGAATATCCTGATGCCCCAAGCCAACCCAACATCTGCTACTTAAAAAAAAATCCTGTCCAATCAGGGAGTGGATCGTGTGATCCCAAAGATCAACTTGAGTTGTTCAACTCGCCTTGGAAAGTACACTTGTCAAGTATGCAAATGGGTGTCCGCTGATTTAAAGAGTAAAGCGCCCAGTGTTTAAAATTCAGAGAAACAAAATGGACTCGTTTCCTACAATCCTTTGTAGATTTAACATTGTTCATTTTTCATTTAAAAACCCCTCTTCTCTGTTTAAAAATAGTGCTCTTATTTAACTTGCTGTCATGAAGACAAATCGAGGCAGTCGACGGGGTAGTAAAGCAGAGCTCTGTTGAAATGTAGTCAGTAAAAAGTCCAGCTATGTTGGCGTTTTTCAGGGTTTGCATTAAAGCAAGAGAAATGATAACTTGCCAAAGCGCAAACCAGGCAAATCAGACATCCAAGTTCAAGAGGAAGTTGAATCTGGAAGCAAGGTCTGAGCTTTTTCAAGATGAAAAGTAATATTGTCCTGGGTCCTGCTGTGACTGCGGTGGATTTGATCCTGTTTCTTAGCCTTGTGGGCTCAAGGTGAACCCTGTGAGGCTTTAGAAAGGACCCAAGGTGTGTTATGGCAAGTGGGAACGGATAATAAATCAACAACTGGATGCTTCTAGTTATAATGGAAGTTGTTGGTCAGAGCAGAGACTGGCTTAATTTTGAGAGTAAAAATGCGTCAGAAATCGCTGACTGTAACTTTCAGAAAACTGCGGGGAAGGATGTCTTATTTGATTGAAGACTGAAACGCTGAAGTAACATTCACCGCGGAGGAAACATTCCATTCCAAATGACTGATTTCTTGGCCTGTCATCTTAGATTTCACAGGTTTTGGTTTTCCTCTCTTCCCTCACTGACCAGCCACACTCATTGGTAGCTGTGTGTGTGTGTGTGTTGAAGTCGAGTAGAGAGAACGTGGATTCATGAATGTAAATTTCAGATTGATCAGGGCTCCTCGGTATATGGAAGTCATGATGGGCAGTGGGGAGGGTTTTACCAGTTAGTCACTGACCAGAGCAGCCACACACAGATTTGCGTGTTCTTCAGGCTGCGTCCTCGTGGAAACATCCAAAACTCAAAGCCTAGATGTCTTTTGACCTTTAGACACGCTACCAATGGCTGTACCCCAGTGACTCCCTTTGCGACAAGGACTCGGGGATTCACAGTCATGCGTGCACTTCAGCTGTGCACACGCACACACTGTGTGTGGGTCTCAGACAACAATGCTAGCCTGCAGATGGGGGGACAGCGGTTAAGAGGTGATGGATCTGTGATCGGGCTTGAGGAGAAAGAGGAGAAAGAGGCTGAGGATTTCTTGGTTAATGAAAGAAAAGAAAGCGGTGCTTTTCATTTTGACCTGGCTCCTTGGGCCGGGTCAACGTGAGCACTTAGAGCTGGTTATGTCAAAATGCCCAGCTTTGTTCCTTTAGCTGCCTTTGAGACTTTCCAGTCATTTCTTTGGTCTTTTGGATGAAGAATCGAATCTTGAACGCTATCTTTTTTCATCTTACTGTTGAATCACTTAATATTGGGCAGATGAATAGTGAACGCCTCCCATGGCGCCGTTCTAAGTGTTCTGCATTTCCAGATCAATGTGACATTTCCTGCCCTTACAGAGTCTGAGTAGAAGTTGGGGCTGTAAATAGACAGTTTCATCCTGCTTCATCCCATGAGACTCCGGAGGCCTTGTTTTTAAGGGAGAAGGGAACTAACATTTACTGAATTCTGATCTGGGCCTTTGCATGCATTGGACTGATACCAAAAGTGGGTCCAGCTGCTCCCTGCTCTAAAGCCAATAAATGGGCAAGGTTGGTGGAAAGGAAAGTTTGCTTTATTTCAGATGCCAGCAACTGGGGGGAGGGGTGGGAGGCACACTTCTGTCTAAAGGCCACCTCCCCACACTGACAACAGTGGGCGAGAGCTTTCATAGTCTGAGGGAGGCAGCTGTGGGCAGAAACAGCACAGTCAGCTCTGACAGTCACCTTGAAATTGGTCATGTGATGGTCCACCAGCTTCTTCTTGATTATTGTAAGTCCATTTAACCTTCAACTCCAGGGCTGGTTTGTTTCCAGTTCCTTGAGGCCGGTCCTCAGAATTGTGGCAGCTTATATCCCGGCTGCAGTCTGGTCATCATGCAGTTAACTTTCTCCACCTGGTCGGGGTTTCAGTCTCTACAGAACAACTCACAGGACATGGCTCAGAACATGATTTATAGGAGTGAGAACTAAAGGTCCTTGACGTGGCTTAATGACTAGACTATGGGTATTTGGTCTCACTGACTGTTTTCCTTTGCTTCTGCATTTTCTCACTTCTCTGATTAAACTTATTCTTTGACTATTTGACTAAAGTTTTCCTACAGAAGAAAGGCAGGTGGAGGACATGGGGGGAGGACCATAGGGTCTTGCTCAGTTTCAATATCATACTTAATCCCCCGAGGAACCAAAGAGATTTTTAGACAGACATGGGGTGGACTCTTTCTTCACTGCTTTTTAAATGGATGTTGGCCAAAATTCTTAGTCTCCCTGAATACCAGTCTCCCCAGTCTAATCGAGTGGTGAAATGAATCATATCTACTGCCCGGGGTGAACATTAAATGAAATAAGGTGATTTGAGCACACTGTCAGGACTCAGCATGTTTCCTCTCTTACATTCTCCTGTGTTTCATCCAAATCAGGGTCCTTGCTCATCTTCCCAATGCAGTCAGGATGGAATTCCCATAATGTATGGGTGGTTGGCAAAGAATCCAGTGGCACAGATCTCACGACCAGTGGGCAGGCATATCTTGCCCACCCCTGCCAGTGCTCCAGGACACACAGTGCCTGCTACCTAGGGCTTGAAGTGATATAACTGTTAGTTCTGGGCTATGGTTAACGGGGTGTGTATTGTTGAACGGTGTGACGTGGGTAGGACGTGACGCTGTGGGAGCAGGGAGTGCCTTTCCTTTCCAGCTACTTTCTAAAATAAAAGCTTCATTTCTTCCTCCCTTCCCTTTTAGACAGCGAAGCATGTAGATTTCACCAAAGAAACAGCTAATGATCAGAGCTCACAAGTAGACGTGTCAAAACTTCTGGACCTAGAAGGAAAAGAAGATCTTAGAATATTCAGAGGAGGCTCCTGCCCCGGAACCAACCCCTCAGAGGAGGATGCTGTGTCAGCCACGCTCCGTGTTAGAATTTATTGAACATATGTATGTTCAGAAAATGTATTTCAAAAGGCATATTTCAATGCTTTTAGAAGATAGTACATGTCTGTGATTAAAAACTGCTGTAGATGTAGCTTCCTTAACATCCTTGCTGCTCCTGACAACACACACTTCTGTTCAAAGCTCTCGGATCTTTGCAGTGACCTTTGTTGCTTTAACTAATAGGCCTTTGCTTTTATTTATTGTTTCAGCAGCCATAGTGGCATCTTTAACACCCACCTTATAAGTGGGAGTGTTTCCTGTTATCCTGATTCTCGCCTCTTCTTTCCCTCTTCTGACTCTTTCATCAGTGCTTTTGCTTTTGGATTGGTCAGGCTGATCTCAGGTGTAAAAGGCAGGTGGAGGAGGAGGCCGTCAGGCAAGGCAGTCACAGAGAAAGCTTTTAAAAAGATGTGGTCTTTAGATAGTGTACTTTTTCTGCCGTTTACTTCTTGGATCGTCTGCCTCACAGCTCTCACACGTGGCCGTGTGTGCAGGGAATTACCTGCAGTGTTTCTTCAATCTGCAGCTTCTAGCATTCGAGCCCCAGAACTCCTGCCTCTGGGTCTTGGGACACAAATGGAAATCTGCATATTTACCAGGCATCTCGTACATTTCTGGGGCAGGTGGCCCTCAGAACAGCAGACTCTGCTCCCTCTGGTGGTGAGTGGTGGGAGCGCTCCTTTTGGGCCAAGATAGCCGGAGCTGCCATTGCAACTGTGAGCCACGTGCCTCCTGAATCTAGGGGATCCTGAGTCTAGCGACTGAATCTGCCAGAGTAGTCAGCTTATCTAGAGGCCACACTCACTCACTCAGCTCTGGAATTTTTGGCAATAACTGCAACCCAGTGAATGGAACCCAGGAAATACATTTGTAATGATGATCCTCACCCCTCGTGCATGAGTTTATGCCCTGGGTTAACAGAAAGCATTAGGTAGTGATTCACCTAGTGTTTGTAGAGGTTCTTGAGATGCTCCCAGGAAGACTGCCAACCTGATAGGTTTACTGAACTCTAAACAAGAAATTGACATTTTCCCTTGAATAAATGAGATGATGGAGCCAGCCCAGAGCGTTTTAATTTAATTCTATTCCTTCAGTATACCAGGAGAGATGCCGCTGAAAATTTCCCTTAATTTTGATGTCATGGCAGAAACCTTAGATGTCCATCCATCTCTAGGATGGGCAAGGGGCATATACGGTAGGAAACCTTACTTCCTTTGCATCTAACATCAGGGACAAATTACAGCACCTAACAGCGCATCCCCGCTGCCTTGAGTCAGGAGAGGAGAGAGCCCCTGTGCCTGCTCTGGATTCAGGGGTCTTCCCTAATCGCTAAGACGTTGGGGAAGTGAAAGTCCAGAAGAGGGCGCTAGAGGATCGGAGAAAGGACACAAGCAGCCGGCGAAGTACAAGAGTGGGCAGGGAAAATCGAGGATCTCTCAAGGCAAGGGGCCCACAGAGCAGAGCCAGGGATCTGAATCGGGTGTGGGTGGTGCGGCAGGGGTGCGTAACGGTGTTTCTTCTGGACCAGGTTTAGTCCCCACGAAGACAGAGCTGTTCTGGAGCCACTTTAAATCCTGTTCCAGAGGACTCTGCAGTGGAGGGGGGGCTCCTGGATTTCCTGGGACAGCGAGACCCAATGTGCCTGCGCAGGTTGTGTGTGCGCGGGGCAGGGGCGGGAGTGGCGGAGACGCGGTTAACTTTATTGCTGCCTCTGTAGGCGGAGCCAGTTGTCCTCAGGCTGGATGGAAAATCACGCATGCAGCCCAAGGACAGGGGTCAGCCATGGGCAGCCCTGCCCTTGCGGGAAAAGGGTCACAGCCGCAACTAATGGGAAAAACAAGCACGATCACACTTGTCTTTTTCCCTCTGTTCCAAACCTGCCCAAGTCAGAGCTAGGAAATAAGTGGCAGGAGAGGCAGTGAGGTTGGGGAAATAGAATAGAAGTTGAATGTAGCCCCCTGTAGCCTCTGAAGCTTGTCTCACCCAGGACAAGCAAGATGCTTGACTTTGACAGGCAAGATGCTTGCCTAAGGTTTCTAGAAAATTGCACCAGGCTGGATATTTATGACTATTCTTATGCTTGAAAGCGAATGGAGGGCAACTTATTATCTAACAGTGATTGAAGAGGTTATGGACTTTCTCAGAGATTTCATGCAGGGATAGATAAAGAACTGGGCTCACAGAGTAAGTTAAAGGTCAGTGCTGCAAAGAATAAAGTTATTTTCCGATTGAACCATGTGAATCCTGAATGTTCAGCTTAGCAGTTACCTGCCTTTCTTAAAAAATCAGGCAACACACAGTGGCTAGAACCAGCTTATCTTTTTGTTGTTGTTGTTATGTGAATATATGTTTTGTATTTTTTTAAACAACATTTTATTGCAATATAGTTGATTTACAACGTTGTGTTAATTTCAGGTGTATAGCAAAGTGATTCAGTTATACGGATACATACATATTTGTTTCCAGATTCTTTTCTATTATAAATTATTTTGAGATACTTAATATGGTTCACTTTGCTACAGAGTAGGTCCTTGTGGTTATCTATTTTATATACAGTGGTGTATATCTATTAATCCCAAATCTTAATTTATCCCCCACCCCGTTTCCCCTTTGGTAACCATAAGTTTGTTTTGTATGTCTGTGGATCTTTTGCTGTTTTCATTTGTGCCATATTTTAGATTCCACATATAAGTGATGTCATGTGATATTTGTCTTTGACTGACTTCACTTAGCGTGATAATTTCTAGGTCCATCCATGTTGCTGCAAATGGCATTATTTCATTCTTTTTTATGGCAGAGTACTTTTCCATCGTGTGTGTGTGTATGTGTGTGTGTGTGTATGTGTGTATACAGACACACACACACCGCATCTTCTTTATCCATTCCTCTGTCGATGGACATTTAAGTTTCTTCCATGTCTTGCCTATTATGAATAGTGCTGCTATGAACACTGGGGTGCATGTATCTTTTTGAATTAAAGTTTTCTCTGGATATATGCCCAGGAGGGGGATTGCTGGATCATATTGTAGTTCTATTTTTGGGTTTTTAGGAGCCTCCATACTGTTCTTCATACTGGCAATACCGACTTATATTCCCACCAACAGTGTAGAAGAGTGGTTCCTTTTCTCCACACCCTGTCTAGCATTTGTTATTTGTAGACGTTTTGATGATAGCTATTTTGACCAGAGTGAGGTGATACCTCAATGCAGTTTTGATTTGCATTTCTCTAATAATTAGCAATCTTGAGCATCTTTTCATGTGCCTATTGGCCATCTGTGTGTCTTCTTTGGAGAAATGCCTGTTTAGGTTTCCTACCCATTTTCTGGTTGGATCGTGTGTTTTTTAATACTGAGCTGTAGAAGCAGCTTATCTGGACTCAATTTACAGAAAAGGAGGAGAAAGAACTTAGTATTTGGAAGGTTTTGCTGAAGTAACTGCAGCTGTGAACAGTTTAGAAGTATAAGACAAAATTGAATTTTGTTGCAGAAGAAAAACTTGTTCAATGCACACCTTCAGTCACTTCTGCAGTTTTCAGAAAGTGCCTTTCACTTCCTTTGAGACTTGGCTGAGGCAGCAGCTAAGCCTATGACATGAGACTTTTACGGCTTTGGGGATTTCAAAGAGTCTACTG
Source organism: Catagonus wagneri (assembly GCA_004024745.2). NCBI lineage: Eukaryota > Metazoa > Chordata > Mammalia > Artiodactyla > Tayassuidae > Catagonus > Catagonus wagneri. The sequence goes on from PVHT021183556.1 coordinate 2,507,251, forward strand.
TTTTGCTGTCTTCAGCTTTCTCCAGCCTGTAATATTCATGCAGTTGAACTGAAATGTCTGTTTTCTACTAAGACTGTAGAAATTGAAATCGCAGGGTAGTGTCATCAATCTAAATTATTTAAATGACAATCTCCTTTTTCCTAAATTTATAAACTTCTCTATGCTGGTGAACCTGTTAATACAGTGTCAGAAAGGATATGGCATATTCAAACAGAATAAAAAAATCTTAGACATAAAAGTAAAAATAAAAATAAATTGGAACATGACTTTAAAGAATTGTAATCTCTGCCTTACCCTTAGAAACCACAATCTTCCAAATAATCCTTAGGAAAAGAATGATTCTTAATTATGTGATTATAACCAGTTTATTAAGTGCTATGTTTTGGAATTCAAAGAAATGCTGAGAATGGAGCATTCTGTTGAACTAAAATTGCGTGGTTCTCATGAGCATTGGTTTCTGCCCTTGCCCTAAGTATAACCTCTCCAGGAGTGGGACGGAAGTGACCACCCGAAGTGATTCCCAGGCAGGAGTGGGTGGGCGCTTTCAAGATTAAGACATGGCTGAGGAATTCCCATTGTGGCTCAGTGGTAATGAACCCAACTAGTATCCATGAGGATGTGGGTTCAGCCCCTGGCCCCACTCATTGGTTTGAAGATCTGGTGTTGCTGTGACCTGTGGTGTAGGTTGCAGATGTGGATCGTATCTGGCATGGCTGTGGCTGTGGTGTAGGCCAGCAGCTGGAGTTCCGATTGGACCCCCAGCCTGGGAACTTCCATATACCACAGGTGCGGCCCTAAAAAAAAAAAAGAAGAAGAGACACTGGCTGAGCTTTCCCTGGTATCTGCAAGGTGCAATCTACCCTTAGCCCAAATCAAGGAGCTTACCAGGCTCTCATCCAAAATCTGAACTCAAATTGCCCCATTCCAGCCTTATTTTATAGAAGCATTATTAGAAAAGACTCTCTCAGGGCCATAGTTGGCACCGACTCCTCAGCAGGCTCGAAGCTGTGTCCTTGAGTCAGATTCTGATGGCCGAAAAGCGGTGTACTTGGCAGGGAGTTTGCCCTTTCCAGACGCCCTCCCCGGGCTGCTGTGTAATGGGCTGCTCTGAGGTTTTATGGAGGTTGCAGCAAGCAGGAGGCTTATGAAATTTGCTCCTTCATTTACTCTGATGCTGCCTATTACATTATTTGATGTGCCCTAAATAAATCCCCATATGAGACAGTCTTTTAGAATTTTGTTCCAGGAAACAAACAAACAAACAAACAAAAAAAAACCAACAAAACTTGTCTCCTGTAGGGAAATCATGGCAAAAGTTCTTTCTGATCCTAGGAAATCTTTACCTAATTACCTATAATTTATCTGCTTACATTTTATTGTCAGGGTTTTGAAATCCTATTTTAATTTGTTAACCTTTAAAAGGTTATTGTTTCAAATTATCGTTGAGAAAGAGTAGAAGTTAACAGATTGAATTGATAAATAATCCTCTGGGATTTGCCTTCTTACAAAAGTAGTCTTGGAAAATGACCTTTTAGGAATGCTCTAAGCACCCAGTTCTGTGAAAAGTACAATGTCAAAAATCATCCTTTTTTTTTTTTTTGTCTTTTTGCCTTTATGTAGAGCCGCACCCATGGCATATGGAGGTTCCCAGACTAGGGGTCTAACAGGAGCTGTAGCTGCCGGCCTACACCACAGCCACAGCAACGCGGGATCCGAACTGCATCTGCGACCTACACCACAGCTCACGGCAACCCCTGATCCTTAACCCACTGAGCAAGGCCAGGGATCGAACCCGCAACCTCATGGTTCTTTGCTGGATTTGTTAACCACTGAGCCATGAAGGGAACTCCCAAAAAACCATCCTTGTTTTAACACGGCGATAACATTACCTGTTTCATGATGCTATTGTGGTGATCATGAGAAATAACTTAGGCAAAATACTTAAAACAGAACCTGACCTCCCCACCTGAAAACAATTGTCAAATATATATTTAATTTAATGGCATATAACAATGAACCTTGCCCAAAGAGGGTGTTTATTTTCATTTATTGCAGTTTTGCTGTTATTATGTATATTATTAAGTCAAGCCTTTGGTATGCAATAAGTGTAATCTTCACATAAAAATAAAGTGAGTGTTTTATTTACAGATTTTTAAAAACATATCCCTTAACTCATTCGCTTTTTAGACTGTTTTTCTCTATTTCACAGGAGCAATATTTTGTTCCTTTTATGAACAAAATATTGCTTCTTTGAAACACAGAAAAAAGAATAAAATAGTGCCATTTGCAGCAACATGGATGGAATTAGAGACTCTCATACCAAGTGAAGTATGTCAGAAAGAGAAAGACAAATACCATATGATATCACTTATATCTGGCATCTAATATGCGGTACAAATGAACCTATTTACAGAAAAGAAACAAACTCATGGACATAGAGAACAGACTTGTGGTTGCCAGGGGGGAGGGGGAGAGAATGGGATGGACTGGGAGTTTGAGTTAGTAGATGCAAACTCTTGCATTTAGAGTGGATAAGCAATGATCTCCTGCTGTATAGCGCAGGGAACCATATCTAATCACTTGTGATGGAACATGATGGAGGATAATGTCAAAAAATGTATATAAATGTATGACTGGGTCACTTTGCTGTACAGTAGAAACTGACAGAACATTGTAAATCAACTAGAATAAAAACACTAAAAAAAAAAGAAGCAATAAACAGCATCTAGTCTTTGTTTTTCTGATATAGTATTTTCTTCATTTCATTCTCAGTTGGATTTTTTTTTAAAGCTTTTTGAAAGCAATTCTTATTTTGGTTTCTAAGTTTTTTTTTTTTTTTTTTTAATTGCTTTCGTACTCCACCTTTCTCTTAGAAAAACTTCACAGGGCACAGAGGCAGCTGTTTCAGTTGTATGCTAGAACACACAAAACCATCATCACATTATTGCTGAGATGTTTTTTAAGACAACTGTTTTCTGGTAAGATAATTTAATAATATGTGAGTGAAATATTAGAATGAAAACTATACTTAAACCTATCTTTTATAAGAATAATAATTCTTGTTTTTCAAATCTGTTGATGAAATACATACTTCCTGAAAAAATCAACCTGTTAGAAGGATAAATATCATTATTAAGGAAAATTTAAAGCTGTGTATGCTTAATGTCTGTCTCAGTGAGTTACCTAGACTGGGTGACCTGTGAGTTCTTAAGCTCATACTTCGTTAAGTTTACACTGTTTCAGACTACTGCTCCTTCGTGGTTTCTTTGAGTTCTTAGAAACTTAGTGACCTTATGTATCAACCAGTTGAAGCAAGTAATACTTATTTCAATAACCACTAAACTCATGCAGTACCTGAGCCATCACCAGGTGCAGGTATTGGTGTTAGCAATGATGAAAAAAAATTTGAGAAACAATGAACAGCTTTCCTGCCTGCTTTGCAATCTTTCTTCCTTCCTTTCTAAAAATATGAAAGTCTCTGGGTTAATTTTTTTTTGTAACTTACATACAGACCAAGTAAATGGGGCCTTCCAATCAATATTCAGCTAGGTTATTGGTTACTTAAAAAAATTCTCCTGGAAAGGTGTGTGTCTGTGTATAATCAATGAAGCAATCATCTCTACCAGTTATTTGTTTGCCTCCATTGATTTTCATTTATCCCTCCATTGTGGCCAAGTTCAAGTTCAAATTCTTGATTCCTAAAATAAGAATTCAGAAAGAACTTGTTTTGTTATTGTTTTCTTTTTAAACCTGAACTGTAGCAGATTCGTGTGAAACATCCTACAATTGGATAGAATCAGAAGTATTTTCAGTGCAGGGACTTTGTTACAAAGTTCAAGTTGGTGGCAGGAGTGGTTAGGGACCCACCATCCAGGCTCTGCTTTGGGCAAGTCTTGATAAAGGGATGCCTGAATTCAGAATGTGAATGTATTTGTTAAACCAGTATTGATGGGAGTTCCCATTGTGGTGTGATGGAAACGAATCTGAATAGGAACCATGAGGTTGCGGTTTCGACCCCTGGCCTCACTCAGTGCGTTAATTAAGGATCTGGCATTGCCATGAGCTGTGGTGTAGGTCGCAGACGTGGCTCAGATCTGGCATTGCTGTGTCTCTGGCATAGGCTGGCAGCAACAGCTCCAATTAGACCCCTAGCCTGGAGACCTCCATATTGCACGTGCGGCTCTAAAAAGACATACACATACACAAAAAGAAACACAAAAAACCCCAATATTGATGGAGACCTAATAAGTGGTGGGCACTTTGTTCTACTGAGGATAAATAAGTAAATCATTTCTTGTCTCCATAGGTGTGACAAAAGAATTCTAGATTTTATATCATTATTGAAACCATGTTTTGTTATGTATTTTATTTTTTCTAACATATAAAGTATCCATTTGCCATGGAATTCCTTATATGATGACTTGGAAAAGCACATATTTTTTTTTAAAAAATGAAAAGTATATATTTTATGTATGTTACCAATTTCAATTAGAATGGTAGAAAAATAAAGCAAGAATTATTTTTTTTAGTTTCCATGATAAATGTATACAGCTATATGTATCTTCATGTGTTATGTTTATAATTTAAAAAGAAGTTACGTAGAGTTTCCTGGTGGCTCAGAAGTTTAAGGATCTGGTGTTGTTACTGTTGTGTCTCTGGTTATTGCTGTGCCTTGGGTTCAATCCCTGGTCCAGGAACTTCTGTATGCTGCGGATGCAGCCAATCAATCAATCAATCAATAAAAAGTTTCATTGTATTCCTTTTATTCACTCTATAGAGATAAAACTAAGCAAGGGGAGCTATTTTAAATTGTTATTAGCTTTTCCAACATTTTGTAAAGGTGGTGAGAACTGAAGCCGAGGGTCTTACAGCATCTCCAATTCTTGTAAAAAGACAAAACAACCAAATCCCCAAACTGTGAAAGCACATTCGGTCATGAGATACTGAAATGCCACAGGGCCGTTTTCCCAGAGAGGAAGCACTGTGTCTTCTGAGCAGGTTTACCCGCTCTGTGTCAGGTTCTCATGACCCACACTGGTCTTGGTAGTTTCTTTGTCATGATTTTTCCCCTGGATGGTGAAACTTAGCAAAGACGATGAAACCTTCCATCCCTCAGGCAGCTTCTTGCCTTGTATTTGAAAGATAAACATAGGAAGCCAATGCAAGATAGTCTTAATTTTTTTTTTTGATAGTCTTACTTTATGATTTAGAGACTTAACAAAGGAAGGAAAGTCTTTGCTGATGAGTAAGTAGCAATGATCTGGTACGAAAACGTGGTGCTGTGGCTGCTGTGGCAGCCACTGAAATTGCCAGAGAGAAGGGAGGAGGGTGGTAGAACCTGGGAAGAGGAAATTTAGGTCAGTGGCTGGTGTAGGGGTCCCTCTGAGGTGGACAGAGTCTTTGTGAGGAGCCTGAAGTCTGGAGGGACCTTGGTGTCTGGAATGTTTCTGCCGGTCATGTCATCCTAACTCTGTCTTGTTAAAAACACTCATCCGCCTGGGGATGTATCTTCTTAAGGGAAACATACTCTTGATTCTAAAATGGAATCAATTTTCATGCTGGAATTCAGTGCATTGAAATTTAAAGTCAAGTGTGCTTGAAAATCTTAAAGAAATCAGTGTCATTATGTAGCAAAGTCAAATGAAATGCGTGTGGTCCTGCCTGAATGTTCTCAGGTGGCATGTAGGAGGGAAGTAACTTTGCCAATGTTTGAACTGATGAAGGACCTTTGTGTATTTTGCTTTGTTTCCTTTTCTCTGACTTTTGATACTTCAACATTCTCATTAGTTGAAAGGAAGGTTGATGGCACTTCGGCTACTAAGGCATGGTCCAGGAATCTAAGGAAATAGATTTTGTGTCTTGACCTTTCAGTGAAGCTTTTCTTTTCAGAACTTATTACCTTGCAAAGTACACAGGGAACGGAGCCAGCTGTGACCTTTTGTTAACATGCAGTTTTGAGAAATGGGAAAAAGGCGTTGCATAGATCAGGAATTTTATTACCAAAAAGATGAGGGGTCATTTGCAAGTTCTACCTGTCTTGGGAAGACCATGATCTGTGCAGCTTCTGCAGAGGCGGTTTTGTCTGCAGCACATGGGGAGAAGTTCCTGCAAGGTTATCCCAAGTCCTCCTTGGGAAGTGAGAAGCAATCGCATCCCAGAGGGGAAGTAGGCCAGGGGGAGAGGAGACTGTGAGCTGTTGCTGCGGGAACATCCGTGGACGTTGTTTTTGGTGGCTCTGTCAATTTGCAATACTATGTATAGCGCTCAGGGGTTTCCTTTTAACTACATCTGCACCAGCATTTGTTATCTCTTGTGTTTGCGATAACATTCCAACAAGTGTGAGCTCTTATCACGCTGTGGTTTTGATGTGTGTTTGCCTGATGACTAGTGATGTTGAGAATCTTTTTATGTACATGTTGACCATTCATATATATATATATATTTTGAATTTTTAGGGCTGCACCTGTGGCATATGGAGATTCCCAAGCTAGGAGCTGAATCGGAGCTGCAACTGCCGGCCTAAGCCACAGCCACAGCAATGCCAGATCCGAGCCGCATCTGTGACCTACACCGCAGCTCACAGCAATGCCAGATCCTTAACCCACTGAGTGAGGCCAGGGATGGAACCTGCAACCTCATGGTTCCTAGTCTGATTTGTTTCCGCTGTGCAACGAGGAGAACTCTGACCATTCACGTATCTTTGAAAAATGTCTATTTAGATCCTTTACCCATTTTAAAATTTGATTATTTGTTGTTGTTGTTTTTGCTATTGAGTTGTATAAGTTTTTTATGTATTTGGGATTTTTAACCTTTATCCACTGTATGGTTTGCAGATATTTTTTTCCCCCATTATGTAGGTTATTCTTTCTTTTGTTGACTGTTTCCTTGGCTGTGCAATACTTTTTAGTTTGATCCAGCCCCACTTGTTTGTTATCGCTTTTGTTGATTGTGCTTTGGGTGTCATATCCAAAAAATCATTACCAAGAACCACATGAAACTTTTTTTCCTTTGCTTTTTCTAAGAGTTTTATGATTTCCAGTCTTAAATTTAAGTCTTTAATCCATTTTTTTGTCTTATTTGGGCCGCACCCCCGGCATATGGAGGTTCCCAGGCTAGGGGTCTAACAGGAGCTGTAGCTGCCAGCCTTCGCCATAGCCACGCGGGATTCGAGCCATGTCTGCAACCTACACCACAGCTCATGGCAACGCTGGATCCTTAACCCACTGATCAAGGCCAGGGATCGAACCAGCAACCTCATGGTTTCTAGTTGGATTCGTTAACCACTGAGCCATGATGCGAACTCCTTTAGTCCATTTTGAGTTACTTTTTTTGTGATGGTGTAAGATGGAAGTCTAGTTCCAATCATTTTCATGTGAATATCCAATTTTCCTAGCACCATTTATTAAAGAAACTGTCTTGTCTCTACTGAGTAGTCTTAGTTCTTTTGTCAAATATTAGATGACTATATATGGATTCATTTCTGGGGTCTCTATTTTGTTCCATTGGTCTATGTTCCTATAGTTTTCCCAGGATCATACTGTTTTGATTACTGTAGTTTTATAATACAGTTTGAACTCAGAAAATGTGATAACTCCTGCGTTGTTCTTCTTTCTTGGGATTGCTTTGGCTTTTTAGGGTCTTATATGGCTACATACATATATATTTTAGGATTTTTCTTTTTACTTCTGTAGAAATCGCCATTGGAATCTTGGCAGGTAGTACTAAGACTGATGGCTTTGTGTCATATGGACATTTTTAAAAAAATATATATATTTTTGTCTTTTTACCTTATCTAGGGCTGCACCCGTGGCATATGGAGGTTCCCAGGCTAGGGGTCTAACAGGAGCTGTAGCTGCCGGCTATCGCCACAGCCACTGCAACACGGGATCCCAGCCGTGTCTGCAACCTACACCACAGCTCATGGCAATGCCGGATCCTTAAGCCACTGAGCAAGGCCAGGGATCGAACCCGCAACCTCATGGTTCCTAGTCGGATTTGTTAACCACTGAGCCATGACGGGAACTCCATTTTTAACAATATTAATTCTTCCAAATCATGAATATGGATACCTTTCCATTATTTTTGTCTTCAATTTCTATCATCAATGGCTTGTAGTTCTCAGTACATAAATCTTTCACCTCCTTGGTTAAATTTATATAATGTGTTTTATTGTTCTTAGTGCTATTGCCAATGGGATAATTTTCTTTATTTCTTTTTTGGATAATTTGTTATTAGTGTGTAGAAAATTACTGATTTTTCTTTGTATGTTAGGTTTGTATACTGCAACTTTACTGAGTTGTTTGTTGATTAGATCTGACAGTTTTTTTGGTGGAGTATTTAGGACTTTATATAAAATTATATCGTATGTGAATACAGTCAGTTTTACTTTTTTCCTTTCCAATTCTGATGCTTTTTTTTTGCCTTGATTACTCTGGCTAGGATTTCTAGTATAATGCTAAATAGGAGTGATGACAGTGGGTACCCTTGTCTTGCTACTGATCTTAGAAGAAAAGCTTTCCATCTTTCACCATTGAGTACGGTGTTAGCTATGGGTTTGTAATACATAGTCTTTATTATGTTGAAAGTATGTTTCTTCTATACCCAGTTTGTTAAGAGTTTTTTTTATCATGAACACATTGAATTTTGTCAAATGCTTTAATCTGCATCTAATGTGATGATAATATGATTTTTTCATTCATTCTATTAATGTGGTATATCACACTTACAGATTTGCAGATGTTGAACAATCCTTGCATCTCAGGGATAATACAACTTGATCAGAGTAAATGATCCTTTAATGTGCTGCTGAGTAAAATACTGGTTTGTTTGTATTTTATTGAGAATTTTTACATCAATATTTATCATGGCTCAGTGGTTAACGAATCTAAGAACCATGAGGTTGCAGGTTCCATCCCTGGCCTTGCTCAGTGGGTTAAGGATCTGGCATTGCTGTGAGCTGTGGTGTAGGTTGCAGACACGGCTCGGATCCCGCGTTGCTATGGCTGTGGCAAAGGCCGGCAGCTACAGCTCCTGTTAGACCCCTAGCCTGGGAACCTCCATATGCCGCAGGTGTGGCTCTAGATAAAGGCAAAAAGCCAAAAAATAAATATTTATCAGGGATGGTGACCTTATAATTTTCTTTCCTAGTGGTGTCAGTTTCTGGCATTGGTATCAGGGTAATGTTGGCTTCATAAATAAGTTGTGTAATGTTCCCTCCTCTTCATTTTTTTGGGAAGAATTTGTGAATGATTGGTGTTAATTCTTCTTTAACTGTTTTGTAAAATTTACCAGTGAAACCAACTGGTCATGGGCTTTCTGTTGTTGTTGTCGGGAAGTTTTTGATTACTAATTCAATCTTTTCTTTTAGGTTGTACAATTTTTTGATGTATAGTTGTTCATAGTTGCTTCCTATGATGCCATCTTTCTGTGTTATCAATTGTAATGTCTTGTCTTTCATTTATAGTTATGTTTAATTAGGTCCTATTTTTATCCCTGTTAGTCTATCCAAAAATTTTATACTTTCTTTATCTTTTCAAAGAGTGACAGTTTATTAATCTTTTGTATTGTTTTCCTCATCTATTTCATTTATTTCTGCTCTAATCTTTATTATTTCTCTACTTCTGCTAACTTTGGACTTGATATGTTCTTTTTATAGTTGTTTGAGGTGCAAAAGTTAGGTTTATTTGAGATCTATTTTCTCAATGTAGATGTTTACCATTATGAACATTCCTCTTAAAATTGCTTTTCTGTGTCTTCCTATAAATTTTGTTATGTTGTGTTTCCATTTGTATTTGTCTCAAAGTAACTTTTTAGCTTTTTAATTTTGTCTTTGTTCCATTTGTTCAGGAGACTGTTGTTTGATTTTCATGTATTTGCGAATTTTATAGTTTTCCTCTTATTATCGGCTTCTAGTTCATTGTGGTCAGGGAAGACACTTGGTATGACTTTTCTTCTTGAATTGCTAAGACTTATTTTGTGACCTGAAATATGGTCTGTCTTAGAAGGTACAGCATATGCTTGAGAAGAATGTGTATTCTGCTGTTATCAGATAGAATATTCTGTATAAATCTCTTTGGTCTATTTGGTCTATGGTGTTAATCAAATCTACTGTTTTCTTATTGATTTTTTTGGATGATATAGTCAGAATTGAGAGTGGAATATTAAAGTCCCTAGCTATTATTTTATTGTATTGCTGTTTATTTCTCCTTTGGTGCTGCTGGTTTTTTGTTTATTTTTAAAAACTCATGTTTAAATATTCTGATGTTTCTTTATTTTTAAATACTCTGATGTATCTTCTGGGTGTATTGATTACTTTATCATTGTGTAATGACCTTTGTCTCTTTTTGTCAGTTTTAGCTTAAAGTCTATTTTGCCTGATGTACACACTTTTTTTTTGGTTACCATTTGCTCAGAATATCTTTTTTTCATTTATTTACTCTGTCTGTGTTTATCTTTAAGGCTAAAACTGGTCCCTTGTTGACAGTACATTGTTGGATTTTTTTGACCATTAGGCACTATATGTTTTTTGGATTGCAAAATTTAATTCATTTACACTTCAAGTAATTATTGATATATAAGTACTTGGTAATGTCATTTAGTTTAATGTTTTCTGACTATTTTTGTAGATCCATTGTTCCTTTTTTCTTATACTGATATCTTTTTTTGTGTATTTTGATGTCTTTTGCTATCAGTATGTTTTGAGTTCTTTATCATATTCGTCTGTGTAATTATGGAAGACATTCCCCTTAGAGTTACCATAAGTTTTACATAAAATATCTTAGAATTATAACATGCTCTTTTAAATTGATAACAACTTAACTTTTGTAACACTGTTAAACTTCACATTTTCACTCCCCTAGCACCTCACATTTTAGATTGTTGATGTCACAGATTGCATATTTTTCATAATATTATCCAAAAACAGATAATTATAATTATGGCTACATTTCACTACTTTTTAAAACTTTTAAACAAGGTTTATAAGTAATTTATGTATCACCATTACCATATTACAGAATCTAATGTTAACTATATATTTACTATTACCAGTAAGTTTTACAGTGTCTTTTAATATTTTTGTGATATTAATCAGCATCCTTTACTTCCATCTTTGTCTTTGATTTTTGGCAGTTTAATTATAATGTAACTTAGTGTGGCTCCTTTTGGGTTTAAACTATTTGGGGTCTTCTGGGCCTCACGGAAATGGATATCCATTTCTCTTCCCAGGGTTGAGAAATGTTCAAACATTATTGCTTTAAACATGCTCTCTCTCCCTTTCTCTTTCTCTTATCATTCTGGAATTGCCATATTGCAGATATTGTTTCTTTTGATTATATCCCATAAATCTCACAGGGGTTTCTTCACTCTTTTTCATTAATTTTTCTTTTGCCTCTCTGGATAATTTCAAAGGTTTTTGTCTTCTAGGTCACTGATTCTTTCTTTTGCATGATCTAATTTGCTTTTGAAGGTCTGTATTGAATTCTTCAGTTTTGTCACAGCAGTTTTTAGTTCTAGGACTTCTGTTTCATTTTTAATGACTTGTATTGCTTTGTTGAGCTTATGATTTTACTTATGCATTATTTTGCTGGTTTTGTTTAGTCGTCTCTGTGTTCTTACAGTTTACTAAACATCTTTATGAGGACTATTCTGAATTCTTTGTCTGACAGCTTATAGATCCCATTTTTGTAGATTATTGAAGCTGGTGGTGGTGTCAGGTTCACCTGGTTTTTCATGATCCCTGATTCCTTACATTGGTATCTGCACATTTGAGTAGTTTCCTCTTCTACAGTTTCCAGGTTTGCTTTGGCAGAGATAGTTCTTCACCAGCCAGCTCAGCGTGCTGTTTTAGAGGTGTCCGCTCTTAATGTCCCTGGGCAGGTGAGGCTTCCTGTCAGGATCGGCTTTGGGGTAAGGTTAGGGAGCGCTTGAGCCCTGAGTGGGAGGGTGCTAATAGCTAGATGAATTCCCTGCCCAAGAGATGCTGTAGAATGGGCTCTGCAGTTGGCTGGGTTCTCTGGTCAGTCTTCCTAGACAGTCAGGACTGTGTACTATACTCAGAGGTAGATAGGGTTATGAATTAGCTTCTCTGCCCTGGTGGGGTGCTGAATGGGCTCCAGGGCCCACATAGCTCATTGTTTGGGGACATGAATCAGGTGACTGTGCACTGAGTTCTATGTCTAGACAGAGTTTTGCTCTGGTTTTGCTCTGCAGCCTGGGCAACCATAGCTTGTGCTGTGCAATTCGTTTATGTGTCATTCCAAGTGGGACTGTTGGAGGGCTCTGCAGCCTCCCTCTGCTTGGTTGGGCTTCCTGTTTGGGCAGCTTAAAGGCTGGACTCAGCACTGGGTGGGGCTATTAATTATTTTCCTAGCCAGGGCAAAGCAGAACTGGCTCCAGTTCTTGTGGTCTTGACCCAAGCTGACCCATGCTCCAACTTCTGTGGCCAAATTGGGCCACTGCCCTTTCTCTACCTGTTGGATAATCAGCTCTGCCTGCTGGACTCTATACCCAGCAGTTGCTGGGTTACCCAGCTTTCCAGTACTCTGGGCAGGCTTTCTGCTCAGGTGTGGCTGGGAACTACACTCAGCATATGCAGGCTAAATTAGCTCCCCTGACCAGGTAAAGCAGGAAAGCCAGCAACAAGAAGCCTCCCAGGTGTTCCCGCTCAGGTTTTCTGGTCAGGTGGGGCTAGAGCTACACGTGGCAGTGGGTGAGGCTATGAATTAGCTGCCCTGCCAGGGTAGAGCCAGAGAACGGCTTCAGCCCAGCAAGGCTTCTTGCGTGCGTTCTTGACTCCAAAGTGACCTGCATTCCAAGTTCCCTGTGCAAATGGTGCCACTGTCTTTGCTCTGTGGCTGATCAGCTCTGCTTGCCACCCTCTCTGCTTGAGTGTGACTGAGGTAAGCAGCTTCCAGGGGCTCTGGCCAGCTTTCTGGTTAGGGAGGGAGGGGAGCTACACTGTGCTGTGGGCTTGGCTGTGACTCAGCTCCCTTGCTCGGGATGCAGGCATGGTAAGGGCTAGCAAGGCTCTTCACTTGACCGAAATGTGGCTGACCTGTGAGTTTCCTTGTCAGACTGCATCAGCATTCTGGCTCTGAAATGAGCAAAGCCGCTGGTTGGACCACCTGGGCTGTGCACATGGGAACTGGTGGGAACTCCATCTGCAGTCTGCAGAGATCTGTGTGCTGCTTGTTGCAAGCCCCTCCCCCCTTCTCTGTAGCCTTCAGATTCCCAGGGTCAAGCCCCACAGATTCCGCTGAGTCCCCTGGGAGGCAAGATTTGAGAGGAGCTGCCAAGAAGCGACCCACGACATTAGGGAGCTGGGTGTCCACTAGAGCTTTCTCTTCCTCCCAGAAGAAGTGGAGCCCTGGGGGGAGGGAGGCCTGGGCGAGGGGCGTGCCATCAGCAAGCAGCCACTCCCACCCTTTGATGGGGTCTGTCTTGGTTTCTGTGGTGTGGGTTGTAGTATTGTTGCATCCAACGTCGCGAGAAACAGATGTTCGGAGACTTTCAGGACTCAAAAAGATGTTACTTTATTGGCCAAAGTTTTTAACCTGTGCAGGGGCGAACTCTCGGAGACTTTTAGAACTTAAAAAGGTGTTATTTTATTGACCAAAGCTTTTAACCTGCGCAGGGGCGAACTCTCTGTGTGTCCTGAGACGCATGCTCACAGGAGCTGCAGATGAGAGTCGCGTCTAACGCTTACAGCTAAGCCCTTTTATAGACGCAAGCAAGCAAGCAGTTAACCGAAGCAGATGTAGCGGTTAGTGATTGGCTATTATTGACGCGCGTGGGACTTCTGAATGTTGCAGACCTGGGGGGATGGAAAATTTTCTAAATGGTAATCTGTTATGTCTCATCCAGTTTTTATCGACATTTCATTGTGAATCACTTTTCTGACACTCCATTGTGAATCACTTTTCTGACACTCTATTGTAAATCACTTTCCTGTTTTCCTAACTTTAACATTCCACATAACTTTCTTATCATAACCCCTGTCTTGCAACACCCTTCTCAGAACATCTCGTTACTTTCTTATCATAACCCTTCTCTTGTAACACCCTTCTCTCATAACCTTTCTCACAACATACACATGACTCTTATATGACTTTCTTTGTTCCTCTGACTTTAACATCCCCACTCCTATTTGGGCATGAATCAAATCCTTGATTCTTTATCAGTAGGGAGAATGGTGTACGGTTGGGACAGATATCTTTAGTGTATATAAATTATAATCTCTCAGAAGTCCTCGTTATTGTCGGGTTTTCTGGATTGGCAGGCAGGATTTTTCTATTTAAACAATAATCACTGTAGTTAAAACTGCTCAAGGTGGAGTTTGCTAACAGGTAGCAGGTTCCTTTTCTATGGAACTCGGCTAGAGTGAGAGATCCTTCAGAAAAAGTCTTTTACCAAGTTTTGGTTTTGACCATCTGGGCTGTTGGTGAGAGGCATTGTAGTTGGGGCAAGCTCCCCGTTTTTTTAGTTTCAGAAGAGGCCCAGTCATGGGCCCTCAAGGAGTTCTAGTTTATTGCTGTTAAGAATGGTTCCGTGTACACAGGGGGTGAGTCCTGAGTTACATGTCCACCATCCATCAGAAAGGGGGATAGGGGCGATGGTCTTTTCTTCTGTAATTACTTCCTGCTGGTTAGGGGCGACGAGTACTTGGATGGCTGGACATGGTAGGTTCCTACTATGGAGGACGGGAAGAAAAGAAAAATGAGATTAAACAGAGATCTGGAACTTAGGTTGACATCCATACTGTTGAAGGAGTGTAATTTTAAATAACAGGAGTTACTGGTCCTTTAAAATATAAGGTTGCAGCTGCCAGCTGATGCTGTATTGAGAACAGCCGGTGGCATCGAGTCTGACAGGGGACATAAACCCTAAGTTTTTAGCAGTACAAAGACTTGTCTAAAATCATCCCTATATTTTCTAGTATTACCTCAGATGTTTGACCCATAGCTGTTTCATTTTGTCTTTTTTTCTCTAATGGCCAGTGCAGATGGCACTGTTAATGATTTTTGTCTTTATCTAGAGTCACACCCATGGCATATGGAGGTTCCCAGGCTAGGGGTCTAACAGGAGCTATAGCTGCCAACCTTCGCCACAGCCACAGCAACGTGGGATCCGAGCCACGTCTGCAACCTACATCACAGCTCATGGCAATGTCGGATCCTTAACCCACTGAGCAAGGCCAGGGATCGAACCCGCAACCTTATGGTTCTCAGTCGGATTCGTTAACCACTGAGCCACGCAGTGAACTCCCAAAAGAACTTTTAGAATTTGCCAAATACTTATTTACTTAGCCAAGATGACAGAATATTTTAAAAAGCAAATACAAATCACTTAAAGGCAAAGAACTTCACAAATCTGTTATCAAAAGTAGCATTTCAAGAAAATTTTGGAGGGAAAAACCAGATCCAGTCTTTTGTAGCCCATTTTCAACAAAAGCCATTTACCCAACTAAACTTCCTCTTCCACAAACCTTCCACACTTTCCTGTATCCATATTATTTTGTCCCTTAGTTCCTTTTCCATTCAGTAGCAACCACTTCTAGGACAAAAATCACCTTTTTCCTTCAGAAAATGTAGTGCCGTTCCTCATACCTTCTGCTTAAAATACACATCCTACTTTCCTTAATCAACCATGGACTGTCTTCTACATCAGACTGGTAAACGTAAATACCAATAATTTCTGAAAACATATGCTTTCTTATAGAGAGTATCTCAGGGTGGCACTAAACATATTCATTGATAGTCTTAAACTATCTGTTAGTTTCTCTGTTTGGTAACTGATATCTCAGTTTTTTACTTTCAATTGGTCTGGGTGTCCAGGGTCTCCTATTATAACATTGTATACTGCTTAGACTGTGGGCACATCTAAGGTCCCTTCCGAGGGCCATCCGACCCCAAAGGAGGGCCATTCTAGGGTACAAAGGGTACACAGTTTTCCAGGACTTAGTTTAACACCATAATCTTCAGAAAATCCTTTCTGGAAATTTTTAACCATACATTTTAAGACAGTGGGCTTTGAAGCCGATTTACCTATTGTGTGTAGTCCCACCCTGTGACAATGACGCAAGACAAACAGTGAGGACAAGGCCTCAGGAAACAGTGGCTTCGTCCACCTGACCGCTCCCCTGGAGGAGATATTTCAGGCGTCTCTTAAGCCGTATGAGGATCTTCACGGAACTGCAGGTTAGGACTCACTCTGGCTCCATAGTCCGAAGATGGTAGAGCACGGGCTCTTGTTTTCACCAGTCATTTATATACACACACTAGAATTGACATGCCACCCAATACTAAGGGAACAAATTTTGACCTGAGTGACCCTCTGGTCACGGAGAGGTGATCAGTCTCTTCTTCCGCCGTATGGGGGGTCCTGACTTGGGCAGATGTCCCAGGGGCACTCACCAGTCCGACGTCCTGTCCTGGAACCTGTTTTCACTCTCCTTTTGAGTCCGTTCGGGAAGCGGTGTGAGCCGGGCCAGCACAGCCCAGGTGAGGGTCTGGATCCAGCAAAATGGCCAGGTGTGTACTATCCACCTGTCACCGGGCTGGCGACCATGGCCTCCCCTGGTTCCCCGACAGTGGTGGCACAAGGGGCCAGCTCGGTTGTTGCCTTCTCTGCCCATGTACCAGAAAATGTTGCAAAAACTGTAGAAACCGTGGCAGTGGAAGGAGACAAATGGCACTCGGAGATGTGGAATAGCAAGGTTTATTCAGCACCAGTACGGGCTCAGAGGAGTCACCTCCAAAGTCTGAGCACCAGGTCTTTGTTCTTAGTAATTTTTATATAATATAGGGTCTTGTAACTATCCCCAGACCTCCCCCTTTTTTAAGCAGTGTTTCATCTAAGAAGCTGAGCAAACAAGGTTACAGAAGCAAAACTGATAAGTAACGCTGGGAACACGATTACTAGGGCTGCTGGCTTGGACGTAGGGCCTGAACTTTGGGGTTTGGCGGCAACCCATTATAGTCTCTTGTTCGCCGCTGGATATCTGAAAAATTGTTTAATAGGCAATCCAGCGGGAAGCTGGGCACAGATTCTCACTGACCCATCTGTGCGAATCAAATGACTGTAGAGGAAATGAGAATATGGAGACAGATAACAATAACAGAGACTAATAATAAGCGACAGTTTCTAAACATACACTCCTGATTTGTGGCGCGGCGCAGCGCAAAAAAAAAAAAAAAAGAAAATTTGAAAATTTAGCCTAAAGTGACCGGTCACACTTTCACAGAACTGAAACCAGATCCCAAGGCGGCGTCCGACTGGGATTCCTGGGTGGACTACCGGCAGCGTCCCGCCTACCACCTCAGGCCAACTTGCTCCGGAGCTCAGATTACCGAACTAGGATCTCTCACAATTGCAATTACTTACTTGGCTCGAGCCGTCCTTTCAGTTTCCGAACCAGGTCTCCACTAAGGGAGATCTCGCTGGGGCCTCCAAATGTTGCATCCAACGTCGCGAGAAACAGATGTTCGGAGACTTTCAGGACTCAAAAAGATGTTACTTTATTGGCCAAAGTTTTTAACCTGTGCAGGGGCGAACTCTCGGAGACTTTTAGAACTTAAAAAGGTGTTATTTTATTGACCAAAGCTTTTAACCTGCGCAGGGGCGAACTCTCGGTGTGTCCTGAGACACACTGCTCACAGGAGCTGCAGATGAGAGTCGCGTCTAATGCTTACAGCTAAGCCCTTTTATAGACGCAAGCAAGCAAGCAGTTAACAGAAGCAGATGTAGCGGTTAGTGATTGGCTATTATTGATGCGTGTGGGACTTCTGAATGTTGCAGACCTGGGGGGATGGAAAATTTTCTAAATGGTAATCTGTTATGTCTCATCCAGTTTTTATCGACATTTCATTGTGAATCACTTTTCTGACACTCTATTGTAAATCACTTTCCTGTTTTCCTAACTTTAACATTCCACATAACTTTCTTATCATAACCCCTCTCTTGCAACACCCTTCTCTCATAACCTTTCTCACAACATACACATGACTCTTATATGACTTTCTTTGTTCCTCTGACTTTAACATCAACATAGACACATGACTTTCTTTGTTCCTCTGACTCTAACAGTATCACCCCGTTTTCTTGGTTCTCTGTAGTGTCTTGGTTATGAACGGTTGTTAGTTGCTGTTCTTGGGACGGGGAGTGATGTTGGGAACAACTTGTGTTGCCATCTTGGGGACGTCACTCAAGGGACACTATTTTTTTTTTTTTAATTCCTAACGTCTTTTCTTGTCTCTGCCCTCCTGTATTTCTGTGTTTTCAGTCAGTTATCAATCCTTGTCTCAGAGAGTCATGATGCAACGGAAAAGCAGAAAGAGGCTTCTGGGTTTTCAAAGTATTGGCTTTTATGTTGCAAACACCGAGGGCCCAGAGGACAGGCTGATGCTATAAGAGTATGGTTTTCCTGCCCACATCATCCCCTCCTTTTCCAGGTTTGGGGACAGGAAGGACTGCTACCCTCCAGAATGTCACGGAATTCATACACTGCATTGTGTGTTCCGTGTCTGGCCTCACAAAGGTCCTGCAAGTTCCGCTGTGGGGAGGGAAGCAGAGGGCACTTAATTTCCCAGTCCAGATGGACCCTTTGGAGGGCCAGGGTAGCACATGGAGTTTCCTCCGTGAAAGAGGCCAGGAGAGAATGGGAGCTTTCTCATCTGCATGAAAAGAGGATGAATGAAACCAGGCACTTTCTAGCTCTCCTGGGTATTGTTTTCACCTGGAACTCATATGATTCTCTCTCTCTCTCTCTCTCCATCACAGAGCCAAAGACTGCCACAGAAACTAAGTTCAATGATAAAGAAACAAAGAGTATGCTTGAATAGATGGACTCAATTTGTACCCAGTGTGCTTAGATTAGCCAGCCCTCTGTCACTTCAGTGACCTCAGGTCTTCCAATATTCTCAAATTCCCTTTCCTTTGATATCTTGGCAGAATGGCTCAACCCTGCCCCCAGGTTCTGTAGAAACTCTAACCATCCCAGAGGTCTCAATCTTCCTGGGAATTACATTTTCTGGGCACTCTCTGCCCTGATTTCTCCCACTGGCTTCTCTGTTTTTCCTGCTGCTAACTGCTCTCTTTTCTCTGTACCCTGGACACCAATTTCCTTCTTTATTCCTCTGATGCCTCACTAACCAAGGCTGATGAGAATAGCATAATTCTAAAGAAGGTTTGAGGTAATGGAAGGGAATAGCAGCAAAAATTACTGGAAGCAACTACTGGAAATGGAACCTTGGCTATTAGGGTCCTGACGGCCCTCTTGATGTATCTTCTTAGACATCTTTTCTGTTCTAGTGAGAGCCCTCTGAGTCACAAATCCTGCAGAGTTTTCTTTGGGATGGTGTTTTGAAGCTCTCTGTGCTTTTCTAAAGTGTACTGAAAAAAGATCTAAACTTTTGGGGCATGATCTGAGACGAGAAGGGAATCATTAAGAAGTCAGAGAAGAGGCTCTGAAACAACGTTGCAGGGAGAGCTGTTTCCCCACCAACTGCCCCCCCCTTCCTCCTCAGCTCCTCTGTGCTTTGCCAACGTTTTGCCTTTGTGAATGACGTTACTGTGCTCACAGCTCATGCAGAAATGTCAGTTTTCCATGCTCCTGCTTTCCCTCGCTGGTTGCTAGGTGCACGCACGCGGCTCCACCAGGCTTCTTTGCGACACTATGAATGGGATGCCCTGCATTGCAGATCCCATCCTGAAAGGTCTTCAGTTGTACCACACAATAAGCTTGTCCCACCTAAACTCTTGTGCCACTGACAATAAGACAGCCCTCTTTAGAGCATCACACAGTGGTTCCTAGTCCTGCCTAACAAGATCCTAAATGATCTGTTGAACTTTCCGCAGAGGTGAGAGAAGACATACCAGTTAAGAGCATTGCAGTTCCAAGGGAATAGCTCCAGAGGCGCGAAGGTCCAAGCAATGTAACTGTTCAGGCTTGAATGATTTAACATGGAGCAATGTCAGCTCCCTGAATCCTGGGAAACCCCATCTCAGGGAAGAGTGAGTCACTTGCAGAAACTGTGAGAGTGAGAGACTCCAAGGTGTGTTTAGAAGCTTTCCCACCCGCCCAGAGCTCGAAGGTAAAAGCAAGTGCTGTACATGCTGACAGAGCTTGTGGGCAGGGCCAACCATTGCTCCTAAGTGAGGAGGAGATGCCCCTGCTTGCATTGCTTAGAGGAGGAACACCCTCCCTGGGGTGGGGGTGGGGGGAGGAGGAAGGTGCCCTCATGTCACGGGCTTGCTCTGAGCAGTTGCTTACCCTCTGAACATTTGTCTCTCCAGCTTGTGTTTACTGGCTTTTTACTGAGTTAGAGGCCCCTTGACTTGCGTAGGGGCTGGTGCAAAGTCTGACTCATCCTTGCGTCCTGATGGGCGCACACTTGACCTCGTTTCAGGTGAATTGACAATATGTCGGCTGAGGAACACCGTTCCTAACTGGGCTCCTGGTCAGGGAACTAGAGCCTAGTGACTGACTTGGGTCAGTGGCTCAGGATGTAGAACACACATGAGCATAGTGACGGAAGAATGTGGACCAGCCTAGTTGGAGCGCTCATATCTCCTGCTGCCATTAACTCACTTATGCTGCACCTGTGTCCTCTCAGCATGTCCAAACCTGCTGGTTGTCTTCAGAAACAAGTACCTCTGTCCTGCCTCAGAACCGGGCACAGGCTCTTCCTTCCACCCAGAACTCTCTTTCTCCCGTGCTCTGCATATGGCCAGTGTCTTCTCATCATTTAATGTCGCTTTCGTCAGAATGATCTCCTCTGATCACGTAACCTGTGTTCCCTGCCCCAGCCAACCAGTCTCATAGCATTTACAATATCCCATTCATTCATTCATTCATTCATTTACTTCTTTTCTTAATCTGAATTTCCTATTGAAGTGGAAGCCCCTTGAGGGGAAGGGCTTTCCTTTTCTACTCATTTCCCCGCAGTGCATGGTACAGTATTTAACATAAAATAAACCCTCAACAAATATTTCTTGACACCTAATCAGTAAACATCATACAATCATTGCTACCTGCTTTGAAATGAAAAGATAAAACACTTTTAAAGAATAAGAATGTTTGAGGTCATTGTCAGAAGTGTGATGTAGATGATTTCAGTAGATTTTCAGGAACAGGAAATATATATACATATATATATTATAATATTTGAGTTGAAAATTCTTTGTAGAAAGCATTTCAACCTAATGAAACATGGACACATTTTCTTTTTTTCTCACTTTGTCTGCTTTATTATATATATATTTATAACCCAATGAATTTTATTACATTTATAGTTGTAGAATGATTACCACAACCCAATTTTATAGCATTTCCATTCCAAACCCCCAGTGCATCTGCACCCTCCCCCCCCAACCTGTCTCATTTAGAAACTGTAAGATTCTCAAAGTCTGTGAGTCAGTGTCTGTTCTGCAAAGAAATTCTTGTTCTCTTTTTTAAAGATTCTACGTGTAAGTGATGGCATATGACGTTGGTGTCTCACTGTCTAATTTCACTTATCATGATAATTTCTAGGTCCATCCATGTTGCTGCAAATGCCGTTATTTCTTTCCTTTTAAAGGCTGAGTAATATTTCATTGTGTATATGTACCAGATCTTCTTTATCCATTCCTCTGTCAATGGACATTTAGGTAGTTTCCATGTCTTGGCTATTGTATAGAGTGCTACAATGAACACTGGAGTACATGTATCTTTTCAAGTCATTGTTTTCTCTGGATATTGCTCATGAATGGGATTGCTGGATCAAATGGTAATTCTATTTTTAGTTTTCTAAGGAATCGCCATACTCTTTTTCACAGTGGTTACACTAGTTTACATTCCCACGAATAGTGTAATAGGGTTCCCCCCCACACCCTTTCCAGCATTTATTGTTTATAAACTTTTTGATGATGGCCATTCCGGCTGGTGCAAAGTGGTACCTCACAGTGGTTTTGATTTGCATTTTTCTAATAATCAGTGATGCTTAGCATCTTTTAATTTTTTTGGACATCTGAGTATCTTCTTTGGAGAAATTTCTGTTTAGGTCTTCTGCCCATTTTTTGATGGGGTTGTTTGCTTTTTTGGTATTGAGCTGCAGAAGGTGTTTATAAATTTTGGAAATTCCTTGCCAGTGGCTTCATTTGTAAATATTTTCTCACATTCTGTGGGTTGTCTTTTTGTTTTGTTTAAGGTTTCTTCACTTTTAAAGTTTTATTAAGTCTCATTGGTTTGTTTTTATCGTCATAACTCTAGGAGGTGGGTGCATTGTTATGTGACCTGTAGAAAACTGACCATTGTTTGAAATAATTATTTCATTGACAATATTGCCACATTTATTGACCAGTCATGCATAAAATCTGCCATATATATATATATATATATATATATATGCACACATATAAAAATAAATCACTTTGCTATGTACATATATATATATATAACTGAATCACTTTGTGCGTGCTCTCTCTCTCTCTATATATATATAACTGAGTCACTTTACTGAATACCTGAAGTTAACACAACATTGTAAGTCAACTGCACATCAATTAAAAACAACAAATTATGAATTGAATTAGAGCAAAGGTTTTACAAACAAAATATCTGATTTTTGAGGAATTTGTCATCACAGTCTACACAGAATGATATTTTAAAATATTTAGTTCAATAAAATCTCTTTTTGCAAAAAAAGATGCAGGTATCTTGAGCACTTTGAACGTCTGCCAGGTTCTTTTCTGGCTGAGTAGTAAGTCATTATTATATTATTAGGTCATACTTCTAAGTTCTTGGGGACATTTTGTATTATTTCTTGTTTTTGAACATCACTGTTGAGAAGCCTGAAAACAATGTGATCTTCTTTTTATTTTTTTCTCCCTGGATGCTTCAAGAATTCTGACTTTATCTTTGAAATTTAGTGACTTAATTAGAATATGTAAGTTTTGTTTATTCTGCAGCCTTTTTTCATATCAGAGATATATTTAAAATTTGTTTTATTGTAAAGTTAGAGAAATGCTTCCTTATTTCTCTGCATGCTTTTCCTACTTTATTCTTAATGAAGGATGTCATTTATCTGTTCTTTACATTTATCTATTTCTTTTAAATTTCCTTTAAGACCTTTACCTCATTTCTCTGTATTTATAGGCATTTCAAGACATTCTCCATGCTCTTATTTCAATTTTTCAATTTTTTTCTTCCTGTTTCTAAATTATTTATTAGATCTTCAATAAAGTCATTTTTTTTAGTCTTCAATTTTCCCCCTTTACCACCTTCTCTTTTCCTGTTTTATCATTTTGGCTTTGAGCTTTTATTTTATTGAATTTTTTTTCTTTAAAATTCTTTTACTTGTGGGGAAGTACTTGTGGGGAATCAGTTTTTTTTCTTTGGGTTATGTTTTCTTTATGACTAGATCATTCCTGGGATAAGATATTTTTTAAAACCATGGTGGTCCATTTTCATTATTTCCATGATGCATATTTTATAAAGTCCATTGTTAACAGAGCACTCTGCTGGAATTTTTCATTCTTACATCTCGGGGGTAAATTCTCTTTACCAGGATTCCTTGCTTTTGCAGTGTTGTTAGATTTGTTCACTTCAGTGTCATGTTTGGAGGACTGGTTGTGTATTCTGTAGACTGAGGCCCAACAGGGGGAGTAGATATACAACCTTTGCTGTGGACACTCAGGTTTGGCTTTCTCCCCAAAACCCTCAAATGTCTCCTCTGGGGGCCAGCTGCCATAGATTTCCACTGTCTTCTCCTACTGAGCACGGTATGCCCCAGGTCTACTCTTGTCTCTCACCCCCAGGAGGGGGTAGGGGCTTCTGCCTTTGTGTGTGTCTTTTTGGGGCCTCACCCAAGGCATATGGAAGTTCCCAGGCAAAGGGTCTAATCAGAGCTGCAGCTGCTGGCCTATACCACAGACACAGCAATGCCAGATCTGAGCCACATCTGTGACCTACACCACAGCTTGTGGCAATGCCAGATCCTTAATACACTGAGTGAGGCCAGGGATTGAACCTGCATCCTCGTGGATACTAGTTGGGTTCTTTAACTGCTGAGCCATGATGGGAACTCGGGGCTTCTGCCTTTGAAGTCTTCCCTTGACTTGCTGCAGAGTTGCCTACTCATCCATATGTGGAGTTTTGCTTCTCTCCAGATTGCAGAGTACTCGTACCATTCTTAGGACTTTTTCAACCCACTTTCTATCCTTTCTATTCTATCCTCTAATCTTTTTGGAGAGTGGAGCTTTATTACAAGTCTCGTACCAGATATAGTGAACATGCATAGCCTTTGCTGTGGACATAGTAAATTGATGTGCCACTACTCCAAACATTCCAGATGTAACGCAGCATACAATTTATGCATATATTTGTGAAATTCAAAGAAATCCCACATTTCTGGTTTCTTTTCTAAGTTTCTGCTGCCCAGCATTTATAGCACCAAGCTACTCTGCTTCCCTTGTTTGTTTGCTGTTGCTGAATTTGTTTTCTCTTTCATTACTTCTTTTAAAACATTTCTTATCCTAAAACACTGGACTATGCCTTCATGTTATACTTTATATTACAAGGGAAAAGAATACTATTCAAAATAAGGAATCAAAATCAGAAGTACTCAATCAATGAAAACTAATTTTTAATGATCTTGCTGTTATATACCAGTAAGTCATTTATATTCTAATTAAAATGGAAAAGTGCTTTAGATACCAATTATCTTTTCTTTGTGTTTATTATCTAATCAGTCTTAAAATGGAAAATAAAATTTGGAATGAACCCATGCATTTAGATTTTCTGTGTTTTACATAAACACCCTCCCCTTTTTTTCTTTTTTCTTCAGCCCACACCCATGGCATATGGAAGTTCCCAGGTCAGGGATCAAATCTGAGCTGTAACTGCTGTCCTACACCGTAGCCAAAGCAATGCAGGATCTGAGCCACGTGTGAAACCTAGACCACACACAGCTTATGGCAGTGCTGAATCATTAACCCACTGAGCAAGGCCAGGGATGGAACCCGCAACCTCATGGTTACTAGTCAGATTCATTTTCGCTGTGCCATGGTGGGAACTCCTTACATAAACACCTTTTGAAATGAGATATACGTACTTATATACACACACTATATTTTATATATGTGTGTGTATGCGTATATATACATATATACGCATATATATACACATACAAATACATACATATGTACACACACACATATTCACACAAAAATGTTCTTTGGCAAATGACCCAGTCTTGCAACTTTTATTGCAAATACGTATAGTTATACTAGTTTTATCCTTTCTCTGATGAGAAATTATTCAATTTTTTGTAAGATAGATAGTTCAGCCAATCACTGTTTTATCCCTTCCTAAAGAACTTGCAGACATGCACACACACACAGACACATAGGCACATGGGTTTTCTTTTGTTTTCTTAAGATTACAGAGTGATAGAGCAAAATATTTGACACCAGATACTATAAACTTTAATTCATTACAGTCAATGCAAGTTAAGATTCCTAACAAATCTCTAAGTAGATGTTTAAAAAGATTCTCAATACCTACAACAGGATTACTAAAATGATTGCTGAACTGAAGTATTTTGTATTCCTTCTTCTAGTGATATAAATATTTTTAAGAGGTTTTAAAGAAGACATTCCTTGTCTCTGTGCCAAAAAATGTTTCCCTAAAAAAGTTTATAAATATAAACCTTTTCAATGAAATTAAACATATCTAGTAATTTTTCAGAAAATTATTAGACTCAGGTTGGATCTTTTTTTTAGGAGCATGGCCTGTCCTTAATGTTGGATGTGAACTTTTCACATACAAGCAGGAAAGCAATTGCACTAAGGTATTTGAAAATACATAAGATCTGCTTCAAATACCAGAAATTACTCTGTGCAGAATAAGTAAGACTTCCAGCATTTAAAAAATTTATTACCTTTAATGAGTGTGGCAGTTACTGTAATTTATGAAAATATTTACTGTAATCAGTGTGCTATCATTAATAATGCATATTCTTTTATTAAATTAAATATAGCTCTTGTATTAATATTCTAGGGAATAACAAACTATTGATTCCTTTTTGCTTACTTAATTATGTAGATAAGAACAAATTTACTAGTCTTCTGTTTTATAGATGGGGAAAAAAACTTTTTCTTAGATTCTGGGAATCATGGATTAAATCAGTGAGAGAACTGATAGGCTGTAGTATTAGATTTCAGAATTTTTTCCTAGAACTCTTAGCTCCTATTAGGAACCATCTTGCAATAATGTCTGAATACCGTTAAGTTATATTACCTCATAAAATTTATCAGTGTCAAGGTGTTGAGTTTAATTGGTCCAGTTTATATTAGTTTAGGTGATCATTTGCTTTCTTATTTTTACATTTGATGATTAAGTCAACAATTTCATTCTTAATTTGAGAATGTCTGGAAAGCAGTCTCTAATGCTAAACAATATTCTGCTTTTTCAGCATTTGTCTGTCCTTCTTGACCTTCTTCTGAGTTGTGCTCGCATCTCCTAATTGTTGGAGAAGCATACACAGCCATGCTGTCTGCATTTAATTTACATTCTTGTTCCCTAATTCAAGTGGGCCCTTAGTCTAGAATTTTAATTCTGTTCTAAGGTGACTATTTCTTACCTTGCCTATTTTCGAAACACTTAGCACCTGTCCCCAATTCTCATTCCCATCTTCAACTTTTATTTTTATAATAGGAAAGAACATATACAGCATCTCCTGACCACAGTTGCTTCCCTTTTTAGATTCATCCATGTGCTTGCATGTTTAACAATGAAAAGTGAACTTAGCCTCTGCCTTCTCCTCTGTGACTATGTGTGGATGGTCCACTTTCCTCCCACCCCTTGGCTTGTGCAAATATTCCATCACCTATCCTTTCTTGAAGACCTTGACCTAGGCCTTCCCTCTCTTGTGTTTCATCAGTCTTCCCGTCTACTTGGTAATTCTTGCAAGTACATATGCCAACACATACATGGGTCTCAGGTCACGATTTAAAAAGAAAAAGAAACCGAATCCTTCCCATCTCCAGTTACAGCCCTGTGTGTATCCTTTATAACCAAGCCTAGCAGCGTTTCCAAACCAGTCGTCTCCTGCTTCTTCCCCAGCCTCTCTCTCAACTTCACTCCATGTAATCTGCAGTGACAACTGCCCTCCTCGGTGGTGTCGGATCCAGTGGACGTGAGAAGAGTCTATCTTACTATATCAGCAGCATGTGAAACAGTGTCCCTTCCCTCTCTTCTCTGCCTGGTTCACTTCGGCTCTGGAGACCACAAGAATGGCATGGACCCTCTCCTATCAGGTCACTTCCCTCCTCCTCAGGTGAGTCATTATCCACATTTCTATAGTAATGCCTTCATAGCTTTTCTGGATCACCATGAAGTCCTAAATATTATCCTGAAATGGTACCTGTTTTTTGAACTTTATGAGTTGGGTTGTGTAGAAGGTATTTTTATTGTCGGGTTCTTTTATTCAACATTGCACTTGCTGTGCCACATTGTAAGTGGGTGTGATGCTCATTTCCATTGTTTAATGCTCATCCAGTGTACAAATACATCCCACTTGGGCTGGTACAGGACTCAGTTTCTGCACTGGTCCACACATGTGTCCTGCCTGGATCTCAAGCCGGGTTGCCTGCGTGGGTGGGTAGCACTCTCTGTGTTCTTAGGGCCGCCCCAGGTAGTGAGAAGGATGCTATAGCCATACCCTGTCCCAAATGCTCCAGTCGGGCTTAATCTTTCCCAGTTGCCGCTTGGAGAAACTGCTGATTTGTCTTGAAGGTGGGAGGAGTTGATGGCTCATCTTAATGGACTTTGGCTCAGTGGAAGATGGAGAAGAGGAAAAGCAGTGGAGGATAAATTCTTTGTTCTTCCAACCACCGATAGACATGTAGGTGTGGACATGGTGGTTGGATGGCATCTCTGAGGCCATCCTGGGAAATCAAGGCATCAACTGCCTTGCCGCCTGCTGGATGCCAGCTCCAAAACAACCCCCCCCACCCATGCATCTTCCTCTTCCCTGTGTCACCCCTTCTGCACATGATCCCATTTCTCTGCAGTACACTCTGTACACATATTTCTTTTTCAGATTCTTTTCCATTATAGGTTATTATATATAAGATATTATATACTCGGTGCTATAAGTAGGTCCTTGTTGTCTATTTATTTTATATATAGTAGTTTATAGCTGTTAATTCCAAACTCCTAATTTATCTCTCAGCCCACTGCTCCCTTTGGCAACCATAGGTTTTTTTCTATGTCTGTGAGTCTCTTTCTGCATTGTAAACAAGTTAGTTTGTATCCTTTTTAAAAATTTTTTTAAATTACTTAATGTATTTTATTACATTTATAGGTGTACAAAAATCATCAGAACCAAATTTTATAGCATTTCCATCCCAAACCCTCAGTGCATCCCCCCACCCTGCAACTTGTCTCATTTGGAAACCATAAGTTTTCCAAAGTCTATGAGTCAATGTCTTTTTTAGGTTCCACAGGTAAGTGACATCACACGGTGTTTGTCTTCCTCTGTCTGACTTACCTGACTTAGTATGATGATCTCTAGCCCCACCCATGTTGCTTCCTATCATGTGACTCAGGTCGGCCTGAGATCTGTGGTGTCCGAGTCCATACCTGCAGCTGCTGGGAGGCTTTGTGCCCCAGCTGTGTGGTTTTCCTTGCCATGTGAAGGGAAGCTGTCCAACTTCAGTTCTAATGTTTCTGATAGTGTGTCTGATCTGGTTGTTACTGAACACTTGCTTTGTTGGGAGAATTCAATGCTTTGATTAGGATCTTAAAGGGTTCTTTTCCTGTGGCCAGATTGGTTTCTCCCTGTGTCTTTGCCTGGTTCCTTCCTGTAGAGGATTCATTGAAGTCCGAGGAGGCTTGGCTGAAAGGGAGGTGCACTGCCCTGTGGGGTAGAAAGTAGGGAAGCAATATTGCAGCCTCTGGTTTTCAACTTGCCTGTGATGTAACTGGAACAATACTGTAATTAGTAGAAAAGATAATGTTGGATGTGTTTGAAATAAATTTTAAGCAAAACATTAAAAAAAGATACAAATTCCTCATTTAGTAAAATGAATGACTATTGAGTATTGACGTCAATAAAGCAAGTCCTTGAACACGATAAAGCATGGACATAGGTTTCTCACACTCTTTATCTCTACAGCCTCTCTACATCAGGTTAAAGTCTCTGAATGAGTAAGTGTGGTTCTTCCAGGAATACCATCTTCAGAATAGGAATACAGCATTTAAGATTGTATTCTTAAAATCTCTACTCTTCAGAGATCAAACACACTGGAAAGTGTTCCAGAAACATGTAACATTCAGAGATAAAAATCAGAATGAGTGTTTGATAGAAGCACTGATGGAGGTTTGTGTACGTGGCTCCTAAGTAGTGCATTGATTTAGATACACTTTTCTTACAGGGGATGCTCTCTCATCGAGTCTCGCTTAATAAATTATTGTCTCCCTTTTTCATTTAAAATTTCGTTTTCATTACAACTGATTCCTGGCAATTTACATTCTGTCTTCAAATGAATACAATTGAAATGGGACTCACGAGTTTCTTTGCTCCACGATACTAAAACTTCTCAGCATTTAGAGGACCTGTAACCTTTCTTAAATAGGCCCGTCTTCTAGCATGAAAAATAGTTCTTAGATGTCGCTTTAACTCCTAGTTTCAGTATGAAGACAGATTGTCAGGGCAATGAATTAGAGGAACCTCACTGTAACTCTTCTGGTCAATGCTGTGGCACAGCCCATATTAATATTTTATTCCCTTTGATATTAGTACATGATGCAGGCTTTATTTAAATGGATTTGACGTGTCTCTGGGTTGGCTTGACAACTAGAGGGGAAAAATTAATGTCCTGTATTTAATCTCAGCTCAAGGCACTAAATTATTTTGGAGGTCAGAACTGTCATACATATCATGCTAAATTATTGTATGTAATAACTATTAGCTAGCTGTCTATTTATGGGCTTTTTAAATTGTTTACTTCATGCTTCTTGAGCTAATTTTTAAGAAACTATCCCTTTTAAGTTCTTTTCCTTACATGTGGCACTGCTAGCCCAACTTTGTGATGGGACTAATGGAATATGCCAGGTGGCCAACTCAAAAATGATGTTCCACTTATGAAATGTTAATAAACTACAGAGAGCACACCTCCTTTTGTTGGTTGCATTTTCACATGAAGTTCAAGTGTGTTGACAGAAATCATAACTTTGTTGTAAGCTGTTAAGATAAAAAATCACAGAATGCTCTGTATAAAAAAAATGATGGTTAAATGGACATAGTCACTTAGGGAACCAGTGAACCTTATTTTAATTATTAGATGCCAACGACTATTAGATTTAGAACGGATATGCAGTGAGGTGCTGCTCTACAGAACAGGGAACTATATCCAGTTTCTTGGGATAAACCAGGATGGAAGATAATATATGAAAAATAATGTATGTATATTATGACTGGGTCACTTTACAGAAATTGGCACAACACTGTAAATCAACTATATTTTAATAAAAAAATTAAAAATAATTGAAATATGATTTAAAAATTTAAAATAATACTATTAGATTTTTAATAAAATTAAAGAAATTAAAAAAATTAAAGAAATATTTTAATGACAGATCCAATGGGTGAAATATAAGATATGTATTATTTATGCTATAAATAAGTTCCTTATACTCATCCTTGGTCTGACCTTAGTCTAAAGGTGGACAGGTATCAATGGTATTCATGGCCTGTGAGAGCTCTGTTCTTACCTCCTGGGCATCTGTAATAAGAGCCATAGAAGCCTGTACCTTCAGAGTTGGGTCTTGCACCTCTAGCTGCTAGGAAGGTGATGGGGAGGTTGAAGAAGGCACCTGCTCTCCTCTCACAGCTCTGCCTCCTCTGGATTTGATCTTAACTGTAGCCAGCATACTCTTGTATAAGGCTGGTGGAGGTTAAGCCTGGCGGAGGTTAAACACTTTTAACTGCTTTACTTAAAGTGGCATCAGTCACGGCCAGTGGGCCATGATCACAGAAAGATCTTCAGAAGAGAAGGTGATTTTTCTTCCTAGTAATGACTGGTGACAGGCCAGGAAACTTCTCGTACTTTCCAGAGCTTATCCAGGTCAGGGCGGTGAGTTTTCTCAAGGCTGGCTGTTGATGTAGCCTGGACCTCACTGAAGGGCTGAGACAGCACGCCTCAGCCCACCTTTCTTTCTGTCTTTCCCATCTCACTTATAAATATTTCATTTATCTAAGTGAGAGCTTTTGGAAAGCTGCTGGTCTGGAAATGGCAGGTCCACCATTTATTGACCCTGGTAGTTTCTTGGTGACATCTAGCCCTACAAAGAGGCTACTGAGCAGGGGGTTTGGCTCCTTTGGGGGTGCTTGGCCTCCACCATGCTCAGTAGCTTGGGGTCCACCACGCAGCTGGATGGGGAGCAGAGTGTGGTACCCAGACATACAGGGATGGGAGGGGAGGAAAAATCTTGAGGTTTCTTTCTGTTTGTCTGTTTTATGGTCGCACCCACAGTGTATGGGAATTCCCAGGCCAAGGACTGAATCTGAGCTGCAGCTGTGGCCTTTTAACCTGCTGTGATGGGCCTGAGATTGAACCAGTGCCTCCAGAGCAAGCCAAGCTGCTGCAGTCAGGTTCTCAACTCACTGTACCACAGTGAGAACTCCAAAAAAGCTTGAGTTTTAACCTCCCCTGCAGAGGTCTCGCTGTCTGGCAATGAACATCTAGGACCCAGGCTGTGCGAGGGATCTTTAGGTGGGGACAAAATTGGTGTTCTTTTCCTTATCTTCACCCAGTGACTCAACTAATGCAAAAACAAAATGAAATGAGACAAAAACCTCTTTAAATCATACTTGCTGGTCTGGGGTGTCGGAACTCGGGGCCCAATAAGTCTCAGTTCAAGTCCTGTGGCACTTGTGGGTTTGTCCCCACCACCAGACCCCTCAGCCTGGTGATAGAGGAGAGAACTGGGGGGCAGCCGTGTGAGGGAGCAGTGGAGATGGCTGGGTGAGATGGGAAATGGGGCAGTATAACATCGGACAGGGAGGGTGTGGGAGACGAGGGTCTGCAGCCCATTGCGGGGGGAGGGCAGCATTCACAGTGGGGGAGGGTTTGACATGGGGACCAAGGGACTGGAAACCCTGAGTAAACTGAAAGTGGACTGGTCATCCTTTATTTTGTGGTTAACTAGCTTTTGGCTTGTGAACTTTCAAAATCTAAGTGTTTTCATAGATGACGTTTTTGATTTGGATGTTTTGGCATTATTGTATCTTTTTTTTTTTTTTTTTGTCTTTTTGCCTTTCCTAGGGCCACACCCGCGGCATATGGAGGTTCCCAGGCTACGGATCTAACAGGAGCTGTAGCTGCCGGCCTTCGCCACAGCCACAGCAACGCGGGATCCGAGCCACGTCTGCGACCTACACCACAGCTCACAGCAACGCTGGATCCTTAACCCACTGAGCAAGGCCAGGGATGGAACCCGCAACCTCATGGTTCTTAGTCGGATTCATTAACCACTGAGCCACGAAGGGAACTCCGGCTTTATTGTTTCTTAATTAAGAAAACGGTGCTTCCTTGCTCTCCATGAGAGCCTTGCCCTTAGGCCCTGGAGTTTTTAAGGACTGGTGGGGCTCAAGGAAGAAGAAGCAGAGAACGTTCTTCAAATACTTGATTGTACTGACGCCTGACCACCTGCGCTTTCCAGAGAAAAGTGCTGATACTGAATTTCAGTGGGAAATAAGTGGAGAAAACCATGTCCAATTCTGTGATTAATGGCACTTGTAAGGAGTCACCGTGCCCCTAAAGTTCCTTGAAAATACATTTAAAAAAGCAATCCTCTCTCCCTCTGTGGTTAGGAAACCTATCACAAACATGTTTGTGTTGGAGCTTTATCAAAATTAAGACACTGCATCAAGATAAAAATCAAACAAAAAGCTCTATCACTATCTTAAATACCTGCATTGGACAGTATGGGTACTAGTCAAAGGATTCCGTGCATAATTCTATCACTTTGAAATGTTTAGACTTCATCAGATAAAGAAGAAGAGATGCTATGTTTTCTTTATCACTCATAGAAAATCTCATTAGTTAATTGGGGAATGACACACAAACTCTGGCCAGGAGAATGGCACAGCCCCTGTGGCAAAGTGTTCTATTTTTTTTTTTTTTTTTTTTAGGTCTGCACCAGCAGCATATGGAAGTTCCTAGGCTAGGGGTCGAATTGGAGCCGTAGCTGCTGGCCTATACCACAGCCACGCAACATCAGATCTGAGTCGCATCTGTGACCTACACCACAGCTCACGTCCATGCCAGATCCTTAACCCTCTGAGAGAGGCCATGGATCGAACCTGTGTCCTCATGGATACTAGTCAAATTCATTTCTGCTGAACCATGGTGGGAACTCCCAGGGCTCTAATTCTTTAGGCTAAGTTACAAAGTGGTAACTGGTCTATTTAGTAACTACACTTCATGAACTGACTTGAGAATCCTAGGAGGTCTCTACGAAGGGAAGAACTTAAAGGCAACCACAGTTAGATTTGCCAGGTTTGATAAAAGCTGAAGAGCAGGGGTAGAGGGTGTTTTATTTGTTTTTATGTGTTTGCAGTATATGCTTTGCTTATTGAATATTTATTTAATATTAATGTTAATAATAACAATGACTTATTGGATAATTAGGTTTATTGGATTTATTGAACTTGGTAGAGCCCCTTTAGGAAACAAGTTTTTTCTTTTTGTTTTTTCCCCCCTACTGCCTCACTGGACATCCCATCCATTCGATCCCATTGTCACCTCTGGGTGACATCTTATATGAAACCCATAACTTTTACTTCCCTTTTACACTTTAAAATGTCCAGTCCAGTCTAAATCAAAACCTAGTTTTCTTATTCATTTGAAAGCTTCTCCACCTCTTTCTCACCCAAAGGAAGGAGCGCCTTGTGTTTTGATAAACTCCTGGTTTCACTCTCCTTGGTCCACGGCTCTTCCAGGTGGTTTGGAGTAAAGGAGAGAGCACAAGAAGTGTGGGCAGGTCCATAGCGTTGGATGTCTTGGCTGCTACAGACTAAGAGGCTGGCACAGCAGAGATTACTTTGCCCTGGTTCTGAGGCTGGGAAGTCCCAGATCAAGGCTCTGGCAGCTCGTGTCCTGCTGAGGGCTCACCTGGCCTGCATATGCTGCCTCACACGGCAGAGGCAGTGCTCTGGTGTCTGCTTAGGGCACCAAAACTCCTGGTTGAGGTCCTCAGCCTTATGACCTTGTCTGACCTTTATCACCTCCTTAGGTGAAAAGGAAATGACATACAAACTCTGGCCAGGAGAATGGCGCAGCCTCTACTTTTTTTTTTTTTTTAGATCCCCCATCTCCAGATGTAGTAACACTGGGGGTTAGGGCTTCAACAGAAGGATTTGGGGATGTGGTGGGGGACGTTCTGTCCACAACAACTATTTCACTCGCCTGGTGTTTTATTTGGTGTTGAAAGTTCCCTTTTGATTCTCCAGTGACCTTTATCAGAAGACGTATATCCTGGGCTAGAAAAAGTGGGCTCATGGGACTCCGCAGAAGAGACCTTGCCTAATTCCTTCACTATATTAGTGAGGGCAGAGGCAAGCTGCTCAAAGAGACCAAATATGTGATAGCTAAAATCATGCTTTCTCAGTAGTGGTGAAAATTGCTTCTTGGGGAAAGGGAGAATGAAAAAAAAAGCCCTAGCTTTTGAAATGGTTTGTGGGCCTTCCAAAACACAACAAAATTATTTTTCTTAGTATTTCATCTTGTTAGGAAGAAATTAAATATAAAATTAATCAAATTTATTTTGGGAGTTCATGTCATGGCTCAGTTGTAATGAACCCAACTGGTATCCATGAGGATGTGGGTTTGATCCCTGGCCTCTCTCAGTGGGTCAAAGATCCAGCATTGCTGTGAGCTATAGTATAGGCTGCAGATGCAGCTCGATCTGGCGTTCCTGTGGCTGTGGTGTAGACCAGTGGCTACATCTCTGATTCAGCCTCTAGCCTGGGAACTGCCATATGCTGCAGATACATCCCTAAAAAGACAAAAAAAAATTTTTTTTCTCCTTGGTGTAGGAGAGGGGCAATAATGACAAAGATGCTGAGAAACCCTGGCTTAAATAAAACAAGGATTTATTGCTCTCTGGCTTAGTTCACTTCTGCCTCATAAGGTCATTTGGGACCTGAGTTCCTTCCATCTGACTGTCTCGCCATCACCCAGGGCATCTCCTGGTCTGCAGCATCAAAAAGCTGCCTTGAGCATGTCTGTTTTTCAGATGAGAGGAGAGGAAAGAGGCGGATCCAGAGAAGACATGTCCTTTTGGCAAACGAGGCAGAAGTGGTGCCCATCACATTTGCTAGCACTGCATTGATGATAACTTAGTCATGTGGTTACTTTGAGTGGAAGGAGGCAGGGAAATGCAGTCTGTAGCTTGGCAGCCACATGTCCATCAAGAGGGAGAGGGCATTTGTGGGCACAGCTAGCCACCTGCTACATCAGTCCTAAAAATGCACCCTTGGGTTGATTGCTGCCTCCCAGTGACCCAACCCACACAGTCCTATCTCCTGCAGGCAGTTGTTCAGGGCAAAATACTTTCAAGTGCATCCTAGCCTACTATGCAAGGTGTCTACCTGGCTAGTGGGAATGCATGTGACCTTGCTGCATTAAATGGTAGAAGGCACTTGGATCTCATAACCATCCTCTTCTCTTTGCTCCATATCCCTGTACTGTTCCTGCCAGCCTGCTGACTTCAGATTTCCCAGGTTCAAAGAAGCCAAGTTTATTTTATTTTATTTTATTTTTTTTAACTGCCAAAAGTTTATTATTTCCCAATACATGATAATTTTCTTTCTTCATCACAGGAAAAGAATGGATGACACATTATTAAACATATTTTAAACCACATCCAAATGTTGCCACTGAGTGTAAAAAAATGCTTTTCAGAGCTGAATGCAACCCATGCAATTGAATACAATCCTGCACTCTTACAAGTTGAAACATTCAACTTTTGAGGCTGCCACATGCTCTTCTGCTTGAGATTTGACACTCTTGAAAGCTGTCTTCAATTAGAAGCTCCCCAGGATACTAGATCTATATTAGGTCCAACAGTCAAAATTATCTGGTAGCCACCAAGAACTCATTGCAATATCTGACAAGCTCATTGTGCACTCAAATTTAAATAAAAATTAAGAGGTTGATTATGAAGCCTGAATTATTGCACATTTTCAGCTTGACGATATTAAACAGTTACCATTACTGCTATTAATTTTTAAACTATCTCAAGTTTTTTGGTTACCTTAATCATTACGCTAAGCCAAAAAAAAAAAAAAAAAAGGCGACTTTAAAGAGAGGTATATTAAGATCCAGAAACTCTTTCTCTTTTCTGTTAGCCACAGAGGCTAACAGGCACTTCTTTCAGGTGAGGAGAAAGCTGCCTGATGGCAGTGAGACTTAAGCCTCCCCCCTTGCGAACTTCCTCCAGGCACTTGGAGAACTTCTTTTTGAGCTTCCTCATTTGCCTTGGGGTATGAAAAGCAACCCTAAGCCATGCACTGTGGGAGTGGTAAGGGAAATGCCACAAGGCTTTGAGTCCCTTTGCTTTAAGGAGTTATTCCCTCTGATGATGTCTCTTAAAAAGAAGGGTGGGGATGGGGGGGCCAGTGTAGCAGATGCTTGGTGCCCTGCATTTCATCACGTTGGTTCACTCTTTATTTTGGCCACAGCTGTGCTGGACAGTTCTAAGCACACAGATATCATGCCACCCCAAGTGTCTACCATGAACCTCTCCATTTCTGTCTCAGCCTTCTCCAAAGCAAAAGGCATCCCCTGGGCCCACTTTTAGGTCCCAGTGCCCAAATGCAATGCCTGCTGCAATCAACCCCCAACCAACAGAGAGCCGGTGGGTAAATGCCCCAGACCCCTTTCTTTGTGTGGACCATCCCATCCCTGAAGGCATTCTCTGTTTCTCAGAGGGTCCCGCACAGTGATGTCCCTGTTGCCCAGGGTAACAGTCTCAGCCTTGTGCCCTGAGTTGGTTTTGCCCTTCCCTGCCACCCTCTCCCTGTTCCTTCACTCCTGCGTTCTTGTATAAGCTATTAAATGAACTACCTCAGTGTGAGTCCTTGCCGCAGACTCTGCTTTTTGGGGAACTCAAACAAAGCTATGGCTTTGTTATATTTTCTCAGTCTTATATCTATAGGTCTGGTAGCTATCTTCATAAGGTGGAGATACTCATTTTTATGAGTTTTGCGGCCCTCAGCTGAAATGCTGTGTGGGCAGAAAGACTTTCAATTTTATCCTTTCATTTTGACAGTGGTATATTTTCTTAAATTCATTTAGCTTCAAATGGAAAATTAATGTTGAGTTCAACAAAGAAATCTTGTTTGCTTTTTACAAAAGGCCTTCTTGCGTGAATTATAGTCTCATGGCCTAAGACAGAGTTATCTAAGGAAAACCTGGCTGACTGGCCCGCGTACAAAATATCAGTAGCTCAGCTCCAGGCATAGTACCTGGGAGCAACTGGCCTGTGCAGGACTGGCTCGTCACCGATGACACAACATCCTTGTAGTTTACATTTGAAGCCATTCATTTTGCAATTTCACAAGTTACATCTTTTGTCTTGATTATAAATGTTTTCTAACAGAATTTTGTATCTCCATGATGAATATTTGATGGAAAATTAAGAGGATATTCAATGTGTATTGGGATCATCATAAATGTAACAATCAGTATTCACGTTGTATTACCTAATCAGCATTGGACTCTTCCTTAGTGAACATTAGGAAAGCTAGTGGAAGAGAAACATGGACGTAGGACAATTTTTGCTTTTCTTCTGACCTTTTCTAACTAAAATAATTGGCTCTTGACATGAAATAGAGTCGAAACCATGTCCTAGCCTGCAGCCCTCCCTTGGTCATCTCAGTTCGTGGAGAAGGTCAAGTTGTATCTTGCGATTTATTTAAAATGCTGTTATTAGTGTGTTGTAGCAGTATTTCTTCAGAAGTTAAAATGACGGTTGGCTTTAATATAGAAAACTTGATGAAACTGTTCTAAATCACCTGTAGTTAGGGTAAAAGATGAGATTCTGATTACTTGTCATTTCTATAGTTTCTCAGAGAATTGTCTAGGCCTTTTGAGTCTCTTTCTGTTACTCTGTCTAGTGATTTACATTTGTTGGATTTGAAGGAAATTGGTAAGAACACCTCAAGATTATTCATAAAGACGGTTTCCAACCCTCTTATAATAAATAGGTTCACAGTTGACTAGGGAGTAAACTTTCCTGGAACATCATTAAAACTAACTCCTGCCTCCTCTGGCTCAATTGTTTCCTCCTATACACTAAAAACAACTCCTAATTTTCAAACTCCACACCAAATTTTCTTTTTCCAGTGTTGTTTATGACCCAGTTTTAGCACTTTGAGATTTTCTTCCGCACTTTTTCTAGCACAAAGGAAGGTGTTCATCCATCATTAATTTATACTGCTATAATGCTGCTCGAGTGTACTTGGGAAGCCTTCTGGGGCCTCTGAAAGAAATCTGAGGCATGGAGTTTCTGTTCACCAAAATGATTCTTGGAAAATAAGTACAGGTAGATATTTTTAAAAAGAGGGGGAAAGAATTCCCATTGTGGCACAGCAGGAACGAAACTGACTAGTATCCATGAGGATGCAGGTTTGATCCCTGGCCTCACTCAGTGGGTTAAGGATTCAGTGTTGCCGTGAGATGTTGTATAAATCACAGACACGGCTCAAATCCGGCGTTGCTGTGGCTGTAACATAGGCCGGCAACTGCAGCTCCGATTTGACTCCTAGGCATGGGAAATTCCATATGCCTTGTGTTTGGCCCTAAAAAAGACCAGGAAAAAAAAAAAGGGGGGGGGATTTTAAAGAGTCCCATATCCAAATACTACCTGGCCCCTGGGATGTTTTTATGAGCTAGGAGCCCAGCATGGTGCTCGCTTTCATTTATTTCAGTCGCAGAAAGGTAGATTTCTTTTTATATTTAAAGTCTTCTTTATTCATTGAGTTCTATTTTAATAACGTTTTCTTAGAGTGTAGCAAAAAGAACAATATCAGAATTGTCCAAATTAGGGAGTTCCTCCTATGGTTTAGCAGGTTAATGAACCCAACTAGTATCCATGAGGATGCGGGTTTGATCCCTGGCCTCATTCAGTGTGAGCTGTGGTGTAATTTGGAGATGAGGCTCTGATCCAGTGTATCTGTGGCTGTGGTATAGGCTGGCAGCTGCAGCTTATATTGGATCCCTAGCTTGGGAATTTACCTATGCCGCGAGTGTGGCCCTAAAAGAAAAAAAAAATAATTTTCCAGATTAAATTGGTCTAGACCCAGTCCCTGGGGAGTAGACTTCGCTCTCTGGTACCTGGGGGTCTACAGCATAGATTTCATGCAGGTACAGGAATTTGCATGTTAGGATGGAAAGCGCATGGGTAGGAAGGCCATTTATGTATAAACAATTTATTTCTCAATTTAGGATTTTCCAAGGAATTATTTTCTCATGGGGAACCCTGAAGTCAGGAGTCAAATAAGTAGGAAATGATAAATGAGACCCTTTTTATTCTGCCTTTTTGATGCTTCTTCATAACTATCTACTCAAGTGGTCCCCTGTCCCTCATATCTGCCACTACCACCATAGTTCAGACCAAGATGGAGTCATGCTTACATATTGCAATACTCTGCCAACTGACCCACTGGTCATGACATTTTGTAGGCTCTCTCCTACATCTTCTTTTTTTTATTTTTAAAAGTTTTATTGACATATAGTTGATTTACAATGTTGTGATAATTTCTGTTCTACAACAAAGTGACTCAGCGATACATGTACACACGTCCATTCTCTTTCCAATTCTTTTCCCATCTAGATTATCACAGAATACTAGGCAATCATTCCGTATGCAGTAGTGTGCACATGCCAGTCCCAAACTCCCAGTCCATCCCTTTTTTGGCTGCCCCACAGCATATGAAGTTCCTGGGCCAGGGATCAGATCCAAGCCACAGTTGTGACCTATGCCACAGATGCTGCATAGCCAGACCCTTTAACTCACTATGCCGAGCAAGGGATCAAACCTGCATCCTGGTGCTGCAGAGCCACTCCTGACCCTGTTGCGTCCTGGCAGAAACTCCCCTCCAACATCCTCCTGAACAACCTTTGTGCTCTAGCTACTGCTGTGGCTCTCAGTTGGAGGGATCTGTCTCACCTTGGCTGTACCACGGACCCAGCCTAGTCTTTTCCACCGCTGCTGTCTGTGATCTTTCCCTCTGGAAGCGTGGGCATCTCTTCTGATGAATGCATATACCTGGAAGTATGAGCAGGTAACACCCTCTGTACAACCTGGACCCAGAGGGGCATCCTGGGGTCCAGTTCTGTCCCCTTCCTGATTGTGGTGGGCTGCGCCAAAGCACATTTTACACAGTTCCTCAGAAGGAACTGTCCCCACTCAGGTTATCTGTTGGCTTTTGCAAAAGCAAAATGGATTGCAGCAGATGACATGGGCTGCCTGTAAATATAGCTCATTATCAGTCCAATCACAACTACTGTAACAAATGGAGGCTCTTGAATAGGATGAATCAGTACAGACTCTGGTACTTGTTAAGTAGTAGCTCATTGGCTAGATAGTTTTTCTCAGTTCTCGTAATTTAGAGGGTCTAAAGCAGTTTGTGCTTACACATGATAGATGGCAATACATTGCCCTGTCTTATCCTAAGATTTCATCACAGTATAGTTCCCAGGAAGCTCGGTCATCTTAAAACTCTGCAGATTCATGTTACTTTACTATATTTATAATATCAGTCCAATTACATTTGATGAGCAAGAAGTAAAAAGTATTGTGGTACGTTAGTAAGATCCTTGCATGCCAGAGTGTATGAGATGAACCCTATGAGGATGTGAGATCCAGCTGGAGCAGTGACATTTGAAGGTGTCTAGTGGTCTTTGGCATTGCTTGGACATTGCCTTGAACGGACATGTTGTTGGACCTTGCCCTTCCTATCACTAAGAAAGAGACATAATGTTCGGTGGGCTTATTTGGAATCTGAAGGTAGCATATGCTGTAGTTGAGAATAATACGCTCAACTTTTCATTGAGTAACTCAAAGGCACCAGTTTTGAGTGTGACTCAGAGTAAAAGAGGGCTCCGTCAGCAGTCCAGGTTGTGCTGAAAGCTGTCCAGCCATCCAGACCGTATAACCCTGTAGAACTGGCTGTGCCAGAGCTCATAATGGATGAAGATGCTGTATCATGGGCACTACGTAGTCTGCCAGGATTTTGGGGTGACTCCATGCCTTCTGCAGCAAAGAAGTACTTCTTGATATTTACAAAGCATCCCTGACCTCCTGCTGAGCACTAAGAGCCTGATCAGCTGACCATGGGACATCAGAGGGGTATGGGACTGGAGCTGTCCTTCCTTACCTGGGTAATTTCCAGTGCACCGCATCACACGATCAGGCAGTGTAGTGGATGCATGTTGTTGGGTGCAAATGGTACATTCAGGGAAGAATGCAAGGTAGTTCTGAGGGCACAGGAAGTCTCAGGACAGGTGGCCCAGACTCCACATCACCTCCCTCTGTTGCACTGATGCTTCTCCTGCATCTGTCGCCGATGGACGCATGCAGGGTTTCCTATGCTTGACAAACAGAAGAAAATGGCGTCTAGTTCCTATTTTGGTGGTTAATGTGTTGGTCACAGTTAAAAATGTTCTGCCACAAATCTCTAGCACTGTGTAGGAAGGAATTTGGACAGTAGTGAAAGAAAATCCTCCCATTTACGGACAAAGCTCCTAACACTCTTGGAATTTTCTAAGTGATGTGATGAGAGCAAAGAAAGTGTCCCTTGTTATGTTAACGTGGTGAATTTTGGACATGTGTTCCCCGCCCCCCGCCCCCTGCAATAAGAATGGGGGCTGGTGGCCAGAAGAACCAACCACATGATTAGAAAGTTGGAATTTCAGTCCCACCCCAGCCTCCAGGAAGAGGAGAGGCTGGGAGGTTGAATCAGTCATCACTGGCCAGTTGTTGAATCAATCATGACTATGTAACAAAGCCCAGACAGCTTTTTGTCCTTTTGGGAGAGCTTCTGCATGGGGGAAACAGAATGCTTCCATGGGCCACTGTGCCGGACCCCAAACTCCATGAGGAGAGAAACCGCTTTGGTTTTTCTTTTTTTTTGGCTGAGCCTGGAAATTTCCTGGGCCAGGGATTGAACCTGCACCACAAAAGTGATCTGAGCCGCTGCGGTGACAATTTCACATGCTGTACCACGAGGAAACTCCACTACTTACTCTTGTTATCAGGGTGATACACAATATTTACTCCATTTTTTTCTTGTCTGAAGGAGGCCAGGTTTAGTTAATCTTAGCTCCTCCAGACAGGGGCTTATTGAGGATTGTGCACCAAGGCTGCAGGCAGATAGACTGAGGCAGGGAAATGCAGTCAGAAAAGTTCTCCTTGGGTACTTCTGAATTATTAATAAACGCCTCCCATTATTTTCTAATATTGCCCTGAAATACAAATTTACCGTTGAGCTCCCTGAATTTAATTCCTCATCTCTGTTCCGTATGAGTAATGTGAACCTGGGCACATTTCTTAGTTTCTCAGAAGTCTGTTTTCCTCATGTGCACAGTAGGGATGAAGGATCCCTAACTTCACAGCGTTGTCTGAAGATTCAATGAGATAATCTGATCAGAACTATCCCAGTTTCCCACACATGATGGAATATGTACCTGGCAAATGACAGTACCCTTGGCCTCATGATATTTCCAACACTCTGTTTCCTTTTGCTAAACAAAGGCTTAAGTGAAAATCTTTCTTCCTGCACTGGGTTAACCAGGAGATTTCTAATGAGTAGAATTTATGGTGCCTGAGTTTTCTAGACACAGGTCTGTGAAGGACCTGGGGCTTCCTTGTCCCTGTTCACCGCACACATTTCAGCCAGCTCAGGGAGAAGCTGTAACAGACACTGAAGTCACGTGGTAAGTAGGTACAGGGAGAATGAGGCTGAGATCCTGGAGGGTCAGTACTCATGATGATGTCTGTCATCATAGAAACTGGAAAACACAGGCATAGGGTCAGGTGTCCTCTGCTTTTGCGTGTGTAACAGGCAGATGGCCGACTCTGTTCTTTCCTTTGCCCTTTTCAGATGTCAGTCTCATATGAGGCAGAGTGAGTCCTGGACAAGTTTGGGGTCAGGGAAGTTGAGAATCTTGTATGAGGCTTTGAGGGGTCTCGAATGCTGACTGAGGAATTTTTTTGCTCACATGGTCTCATTTGATAGATATATATTTTTCCTTTTACAGCTGTACCTGTGGCGTATGGAAGTTCCCAGGCTAGGGGCTGAATCAGAGCTGCAGCTGCCGGCCTATAGCACAGCCACAGCCACGCAGGGTCTGAGCCACATCTGTGACCTACATGACAGCTCAGGGCAATGCTGGATCCTTAACCCACAAGCGAGGTCAGGAAGCAAACCCACATCCTCACAGAGACAACGTGGGTCCTTAACCCATGGAGCCACAATGAGAACCCCCCATTTAATTTTGAGGCTCTTTCTGAGAGTGGTTTCAAAAGGCCACAGAGCTACAGTTGAAGATTAGAGCTTGGAGGACGAAAAGCAGGGCGCTGGCTGCCTCG
Source organism: Catagonus wagneri (assembly GCA_004024745.2). Classification (NCBI taxonomy): domain Eukaryota; kingdom Metazoa; phylum Chordata; class Mammalia; order Artiodactyla; family Tayassuidae; genus Catagonus; species Catagonus wagneri. The sequence continues at coordinate 2,550,893 of PVHT021183556.1, forward strand.
AACGTGCTCTAGTACTTAGATTTCCGGGGGTTCAGACTAGGAGCCGAGTGATGCCTGCCACGGGAGTGTTGCTGGGTGGGGCCTGCGAGAAACAAGAAGCGTCCTCATGATTGACAGTGCGGGATGGCAGTAAGGAACCCCAATGCACACAGCTCTGTCAAAATTGAGTAGCTTATGGTCACTTAAAGCCTTATTTGTTCCTATTCCTGATAGCAAGGTGATTGGGCTGAGGCATACATAATCAGTTGTATTTTCTCTGGTGGAGAGGGCTTGCCTACTCAGCCACATCTTTCCACACAGGTGGGATAAATATATGGCAGAAGTGACTATCCCAGTGCCCTTCTGTGTAGTGTATGAAGAGGGTTCTGGGTTTGGGAAAGGTCAATGTGTAGAGGGAGAGGGGAGTCTGTACTTAGTTTTTCCTTTCTTCAGACCAATGAAATAAATGATATGGAAATTTCAGCTTTTACTAGCACTGACTGGATTTGATCAGCCTCTTAGAAACGTTCCATTTTGTTGGCTGATGAAATGAGAAATGGAAAGGTCACAAAGGTCAGGATGAAGTCCGTCTTCTGAGCGCGGAGGGGGCTTCCTGAGAATACAGCTTCATTAGCAGACAGATGGAAAAGTTGAGAAGAGGGATGCAATGTATCTTTATGAGAGGGTTTAAAAAGATGCGTGGCTAGTCAGGATTTCAAGCCTGGGATTATGCGTATGATTGTAATGGTTTGGACAAGAAGTAAGTTTAAAAACAGGCCCAGTCTTTGATATGTTGAAACCTGAGGCTGATGAGTCCATTTCAGATTTAGGACCTGAACAATGACAAGCTAAAAAGCTGTAAAAAGGCTCTTGCCTGAGACGCTGAAACAATGGTTTATAATGATTCTCTACAGATGACTTGAAAGGTATTCATTTTAATTCAAGGTTATCCCTGAACTCCTGGTCCAACACTTCTAGACTTGGTATGGAAGTTAATAAAATATTCATAGACTACATTTCAAATACTTTTTTGCATTTCACATTCCAAGAACCATTTTTTTTAACTGGTTCACCTCTGCAGTTTTATTTATTTATTTATTTTTTTGGTTTTTTCTTTTTAATGGATTTTATTTCAATTATAAGTGTACATAAATCATCACAAGTCAATTTTACATATTTTGTATACCAAATCCCCAGTGCATCCAGCCACCTCCCAGATGGCTTTGGAAAACCAAGGTTTTCCAAAGTCTGTGAGTCATTGTCTGTTCTGTAGGAAGGTTCATTGTGTCTTTTTAGTTTCCACATGTAAGCGGTAGCATTGGGTGTTGCTGTCTAATTGTCTGACTGGTTTCACTTCGCATGATAATTTCTAAGTCCATCCATGTTGCTATAAATGTTGGTAATTCGTTCCTTTTAATGGCTGAGTAACATTCCATTGTGTGTATGTACCATATCTTCCCTATCCACTCCTC
>PVHT021183556.1:2563377-2574162 GCA_004024745.2 Catagonus wagneri
CTAGGGGTCTAATCGGAGCTGTGGCCACTGGCCTGCGCCGCAGCCACAGCAACGCAGGATCCGAGCCGCGTCTGCAACCTACACCACAGCTCACGGCAACGCCGGATCGTTAACCCGCTGAGCAAGGGCAGGGATCGAACCCGCAACCTCATGGTTCCTAGTCGGATTCGTTAGCCACTGCGCCACGACGGGAACTCCAAGAAGGGGAGTTTTTGAAAACATCATTGGAATGTGTCTCGTGGTTCATTTATTCACCACCCAAATATCTTTGCCTCCATAATTTGATTTGTAATGCCCTGTGGCTGATTGTATTTTCCAAGGTGGCAGCCAATTCCCCAGGCTCTTTTGGAGCCTTCCCATTCTCCACCTAGAGGGACTCTAAATCCCCTTCCCTTGTACCTAGTTGGGCTGGTGGCTGGTATGTACTGAGAGAATGTGACAGCATTGTCACTGAATGACTTCTGAGACTAAAGCACAAAAGGTGAGGGGGCTTGTACCTTTCTTCCTGGAATATTCACTTGTGAAGATCTGACCTGCCACAGAAGCCATCTGCCCTGAGGCTGTCCTTCCAGGAGGAAATGCAAGCTAGTCTGCAAGCTGGAGCCGCATGGAGAAGGTGAGATTATAGAAGAGAGACAGGTGCCCAACCAGCCCCCACTGCTCTGTCCCAGCTCCTCATTCAGGATGATTGCACCTGCGTAGTGGACAAGAAACCAGAACCACCAGTCCAGTCATCTCCCAAATCCTGACCTATGGAGACCATAAAAAAAAATAATAAAATGATTAATGTTCTTTTAAGCCAGTATAGTCTAGGGGTTATTTTTTTACAATCCAAAATTCTTTTATTTTTTAAAACCTAATATTGCCACGCATTTATAGGGCCTGAGTCCCGGCAGCTCTGGCACCTCTCTGTTGTTTTTCATGGAATGTGCCTCTCTGGGTTGAGTGAGTTGATGCTTAAGTTGAACCCAGGTATGTGTATGGTATTCCCTCCCATCTGCCCCCACACATTTCAGGAAGTTATCATGGCTCTTGGAGTGTGTAATGTTTTCAACACGTGTGTTAATTTTCTTGGCCAGCCTCTTGCCCTTAAGTTTGTTTACGACCATACCAACAGCACACTGGGCCGCACTGCAGATCCTTGTGGTTTTGCCATGGTGACAGTGTGGCTGTTCCTTCTGAGTAGTGCCCCTCCGCTCATGTCTGCAGTATCACCTTTCTTGTGGGTTCACATATATGTGGCTAAGGGAATAATTTTATGGTTTTCAAAAGGCCTAAAGGTTGTATAGCAGGTGCCCTTCTCTTTCCTTTTTATTTGCCATTTTGGAGAATTAATGGAAGGTGGAAGTTCTGGCCAGTTGGTTATGGGGCTTTGTATTCAGTGACAGTAACCAGAACAGGCCACAGTAAAAGACTTTGTATTCATACTTTTTTGGCTTTATGTCCATCTGTTCTCTACGAAATCCTACTACCTTGTTTTTTTTTCCCCTGAATTCTGAGAGTCCTATAAATGATATTGCACACCCCCCCAACAGTTGTCCTATTGGCTATGGTTTTCTTTCTGTCTGAACCTGATGCTGCAGAGCTGGCTGGGGTGGATGGAGTTGGTGGGTGCGTTTGGGAGGAGCCGTGCTGCCCATGTGATCCTGTCCTCTTCTCCATCTCAAACATGCGGTGTCTGGAGGGTGGTCCAGCCAACAGTGCCCTCTGCCCAAGCTGGACTATAATTCTCTTTCAGAGCCTTCAAAGAAATGTGGGTAATGTGCTGTCGGTATTTTACAGATATTTTTAATATTCATTGATTTCTTTTATTTTTCAGATTCTACATATAAGTGGAAACATAGTATTTGTCTTTCACTAAGCGCAATAACCTCTAGATCCATCCAGGTTGCTGCAAATGGCAAATATTTCATTTTTATGGCCAAGTAATACCATATTCCACTGTGGTGTGTGTGTATGTGTGACCTTCTTTATCCATTTGTCTGTTAATGGATGCTTAGTTTGCTTCCATGTCTTGCGTATTGTAAATAGTGCTACTATAAACATTGATTTGGGCACATGGATCTTTTCTAATTAGTATTTTTGTTTTCTTCAGGTATATATCCAAGACTGGAATTGCTGGATCATATGGTAGTTCTATGTTTAGTTTTTGAGAGGCCTCCATACTCTTGTCCATTTTAGTGGCTGCACCAGTTTATATTCCCACCAACAGTGTATTAGAGTTTCCTTCTCTCCACAGTGTTGTCAGCATTTATTTGCTGTCTTTTTGGTAAAAACCATTCAGACAGATATGAGGTGATAGCTCATTGTGGTTTTGGTTTGCATTTCTCTAATTATTAGCAACATTGAGCATCTTTTCATGTACTTGTTGGCCATCTGTGTTTTTGGGGAATTCATTTCTTCTGCCCATTTTTCATCAGTTTTTTTTTTTTGATGTTGAGTTGTATGACCTCTATATATGTTGGATATTAACTCCTTACAGCTGTATCTTTGGCTAATATCTTTTCCCACTCAGTAGGTTGTCTTCATTTTGCTGGTGATTTCCTTTGTTGTGAAAAAACTTTTAAGTTTAATTAGGTCACATTTGTTTATTGGTTCTTTTATTTCCCTTGCTTGAGGTGACACATCCAAAAAATATTGCTAAGACTTAGCTTTACAGATATTTTGAATGTTAGTTTCTATTCCTTATTTTTGTTACCTCTTTTTAAGGGAGCCATGAATCCACAGAAATCACCAAATAGGAAAATCTGAATGATAGTTACAATTTTCCATCCCTTGTAATAGCAATCTAGTGTTCTCAAAAAAAAAAAAAAACTCGCTGACTCTTATTTCTCTTATCTAGAACATAGCACAATAACAATACTTGCCTTATATGGTTGTTTGAGGACTAAGGGTGGTAATGTTATAAGCTCCTGATAGAGAGCACGGAACAGACCAGCTCTAACAGTAAATGCTTTGCTGTTGTTGAACTTTAATTTTTTAAAAAATTTCATATTTTTATTTTTTTGATCAGACCCAAGCTGCAGTTGTGACCTATGCCACAGCTGTAGCAATGCTGGATCCTTAACACACTGTGCTGGGCAGGGAATTGAACCTGTGTCCTAGTGCTCTAGAGATGCCACCCATCCATTGCATTACAGTGTGAACTCCAGTGTTGTTAAACTTTAAGTCCTCAAATATATTTTTCATCAAACTGATATAAGTCAATACCTGAGTATACTCAAAATTTACCTTCTTAAAATGGGCCCTAACCATAGCTGTGTGAGCATTCACCCGTATTTTTCATATTTCAAGCGCTGCTGCTGTTTTTAGCCCTTTCACACTGATAATTCAAGCACTCTTCAAAGTCCTTCAACTCAGAACCATTTGTTGCCTCATTTGAGCATGAGTATCAAATGGACAAAAGGCTAGCTTGTACTCCTAAAGGAAGTAATTATAGCTGTGCAGAGCAAAAGGCAATATGATAATTTGTAGTTTTTAAAGCTGTACCAAGTATTATAACAGTCTTAGTAAAAGAGCCATAAGCTTGAGTAGACTTCCAGGGGTGGCGATGGATGCAAGGCTATGAGGAGACAGAGTCATTGTGTAGCAGGAGAACACCTGGGTTCTGTGAGGTCCTGGGAAACTGTGCTAGGTCAGACTTGTGGGAATCAGTGCGCCTGATTCTCCATCTTACATGAGCAACTGATATTGAAATGACTCAGATCTGAACACATCATCCATAGCAGTACTGGCCTCAGGCTGCTTTTCCCGCTGGAGTACATTTCTCATGTTAGAATTTATGGCATAGGAAAAAACCCCCACAAAACTCTGTGAAGGAACTCAACTGATGCCAACTGCTAGGCAGAGAAATTCAAGACTTTACATGTTGGGACTTGCCATCCTCACTTATTTTAGTAAACATCCGAGGAGTGATATTAGCGAGGGTTTATAATGGCAGTTCATTTTCATGGTTTTGGCTCATTGGCTGAGGCAAAGAAATTAATAGCTTTATTTTATTTTATAGCACAAGCAGCACTCAGTGTGTAAAGTCTCTGCTGCCTGGGTGATGGATGTATTCATCGTGCCTTATGGTAATAAGTGCATCTATCATACAACGAGAACTAAAGCAGATAAGCCCTGTGACGCGCTCATCTCGCTCTATTTTCATTATGATTTTTTATCCACATAAACTGCACATGATGTACATACTTGACTACTTGCCTGTGATCTCATATATTTCAAACTCCAAATATTGCTGTTTTGGACGTCTACTGGGATGGGCTTTCTACTCCACATTCTTTGAAATTGCTCTACTAGGAATAGCATCATATTTCAAAGCACCCCGTGCAATCAGCCTTAGATGCATACTAAAAAGCCTTTTTATGATGACGATAGTCTGGTTACAGAGACTTACTCAACACAGTCATAGCCTTGGTGTAATTCTGAACTCTGGTGACCATACATTTTTTTTTTTTTTTTTTTTTTTTACAAATGTTAAGTGGCAACGTCTGCTAAATTCCAAGCTACAATGGAGTTTAGAAATGATACCTTAGAATCTGGTATTTACCTTGATGTAACTTTCTAGAACTCTTTTACTTTCCTGAAATATCTGATGATAAGCCTGCAGCAAGTGAAAAGAAATTCAGGATCCAAGGGTAGGGGCTCGTGTCTGTTTCCACAGGGGAGCAGGATTGTACTGGGGAGAAAACTAAGCAAGTGGCAGTATTTCTTGCTCTCTGACCTCATAATTAAACTACTTCCTGAAGGGGAGTGGATGGTATTTCAAATCCCACTAATAAATCTATGGATGAGTAAAATGTGAGTCAGAACAGCATGTCCCATAATCACTGATCTTGATCCATTTGTCTCTCTTTGCTTGGTGTATTGATTTTGTTTCCACAAGAATGCAACAAAGGAAAGAACTTGATCAAATGTTCTCTTCTTTAAACTCCGCTTGTTAATATATTTCTCTTGCCACTCATCTATTAGTAATTTCCTGACAGGTAACTATTGCTGTTTCAATTGAAAATAGTCTTGAAAAGCATTGTGTTTCTGGTGAAAGTCATTAGTACTGTCAGCTGCGTGCATATTGAAGTACCAGGACCACCTGGTTCCATCAGCGATCAGAAAGACTATCTACTCACCCGTCTGAACACTGAGGGTTTCTGGGACCCACTGCATCAAGCAGTCCTCTATCTTTTCAGCTTTTACAAGACTTAGGTTTCTTTACTTGGGTTTGCAGGCATCAGCTTGCACACAGTTAATTCTTACCTTGTCTTGTGGGACCTTTAGATGAAAAAGCATCTTTATTAATTCAGAAGGGTGGGGTAGGGGCATTGTTTGTGCCATTTGATCTGATGTGGCCATTTGAGTAAAAAACAAACTCAGCAGACAATTAAATTGGACATAGAACGTTTTAGTGACTGACAGCTCCTCTCACTGAAATGGATTTTAGGATAAGTTTATACACCAAAGTGGAGTCTTTTGAATGGCAATTCTGATTATTTTATCTCAGCTTGAGACTTTCTCTACTTTCACAAGAGGAAGTAGAAGACAAGTTAGTGTTTTTAGCAACTGGCAATTATGTTCATTTGCTCATTCTGCTTCACTTTTTTCCCCTCTAGAAAAGCAGGGAGAGTATTAAAGGAGTGATGAGGATGAGTGCTGATCTGGGGAGGGGCTGGGAAGCAGGGTGCTGAGGATGGTGGGGCCCAGGCAGGGGTGGAGGGACACCAACTTTCCAGTAAACCAAGGCTTTAGAAAAAGTTGCTGCTGGAGTTCCCGTTGTGGCTCAGTGGTTACCGAATCCGACTAGGAACCATGAGGTTGCAGGTTCAATCCCTGGCCTTGCTCAGTGGGTTAAGGATCCGGCGTTGCCGTGAGCTGTGGTGAAGGTTGCAGACACAGCTCGGATCCTGCGTTGCTGTGGCTGTGGCGAAGGCCGGCAGCTACAGCTCCTGTTAGACCCCTAGCCTGGGAACCCCCATATGCCGCGAGTGCGGCTCTAGATAAGGCAAAAAGACAAAAAAAAAAAAGAAAAAAAAAGTTGCTGCAGGCACACCTTGTTTTATTGCACTTTGCAGATGCCCCGTTGGTTACCAATGGGAGGTTTGGGGCAACTCTGCCTCCAACAAGTTTATTGGTGCCATTTGTTCAACAGAACTTGCTCACTTTGTGTCTCTGTGCCATGTGTTGGCATTCCCCAAAACACATTTGAAACGTTTCCATGATTATCGTATGTGATATCATGTATCTCTAATCATTGATCTGTGATGTTACTGAACAACTCGGTGAAGGCTCAGTTGATGGCTAGCATTTCTCAGAAAGAAAATCTTTGTAAATTAAAATATGAACATTGTTTCTTTTAGATAGAGTGAGTTGCACACTTTTATGAGCTCGGAAATCAACAAAGTTCATGCGACTCACTTTATTGTGATGTTGGCTTTACTGTGGTGCCTGGAACGAACACTGTAGCATCTCCTAGGACTGCCTGGATGCTGGAATCTAGGAATGGTGAAAAGGAACGTTGATATTAACATAAGAATGGTCTTTTAAAGGGGGGCTTGGTCAGTCTTTGGTGTGGATGTTATATAAATTTATATAAATGCCACTTTAGTTCAGTTGAGGATCTGATGGATTTTGTTGCTGCCAAACACGAGCTTGGACCTGAGCTGGGGTGTAGGGGCTGGAGATGGGGATCATCTGCCTTGTATGCCTTTCAGGGGGGATCAGAGAGAGCTGGGAGGAGTGGGGGTGGAACAGGCAGCAGGATGGTCCTCTAGCACAGGGAGCAGCCCTAATGGGAGTGAGTGTTGATGGTGCAGGGACCCTGTGGTAGGAGGCTTCAGACCTGCTGGCTTTTCTCCCATGTCCATGTCCACACCCTTCCTCTCATCCTCATTAAAGTTTGGCTGTGCACACATGTGCTGTACATGGGGGAAAGTCGGTGGTGGCATTACGCCTCTGAACTGATGTGGCTCAAGGATTCACATAAAAGCAAGTCGCCCAAGAGACTCTTGAAAAACTGCTTTCCTAAGGACCCCCCTTTTTTTTTTGGTTTTTAGGGCCGCAACTGTGGCATATGGAAGTTCCCAGGCTAGGGGTCCAGTTGGAGCTACAGCTGCTGTCCTACACCATAGCCACAGTAATACAGGATCTGAGCCATGTCTGCCACCTACACCACAGCTTACGGCAATGCCAGATCCTTGACCCACTGAGCGAGGTCAGGGATTCAACCCATATCCTCATGGATACTAGTTGGGTTCTTAACCCACTGAGCCCCAATGGGAACTCAGTAGGGCCACTTTATCTTGACAAAAGGCCATTTGTTTGCCCTTAAATGCTCTTCTCCTCTCTCCCACAGGGCTGCTGTGTAAGCCCCAATCCCTAATGACCCCTACCAGGGACACTTGTTTGTGAATCCCTGATCCATGAGTCAGTTGATCCTATCTCATGTTAATCTGACTTGTGTCACTTTAATCCCGAGGCCCATCCATCCATCACTGATGCTAACTGAGTGGCGATTTTCTCCAGATGGAACTGTCACTCAGCAAGTTGTCTCAGGCTGTGTGATGGGGTGGAGGGCTGCTGCCCATGAGTTGCTGCCAGGCTTGCCCATTGCTATGTAGAATCGGAATTCAGGCCAGAGCTGCCCACAAAACACCGTCCCTTCTCCAGGACAGCCTCACCTCATTACAGACCCTGTAACATGGCGTGTGAAACTGTCCCCCTCTATGTCAACGTAGCTAAGATTCTGATCCACGAAGGATTTTACTGTGCTCAACAAACCACACAGAATTCACTTTCCACTAGTCTTCAAATTCTTATGCTGTTAAAGGCCAAAATTCAACTGAGTGAAATTTAAAGATCTTCCTGGCTTGAATCAACAATTGATGAAATGGGCAGTGTCCCATGAGTAGAGAGAAAGGAGCTCTGAGGAGCTGCCCAAAGTGGAAACTTCAAAAGGCAGAAGGGAGTGGCCAAGGATGTTACAGCAGCTGGGTGGATGGGCTGTGCAAGGTCACTTCCCTCTAGGGAAGAGCAAGGTCTGTCAGGCAGATGACCTAACTGCTGCTGACCCCAGGGTTTGGGGTTCCTGATGGACTGGTTCCAGATGCCATTTCCGGGAGAAATGAAAATGTACATAAGCTAAGCATTAAGTCTCAGTTTGGTGATGCGGGGCTTAGCATAAACAACAAACTCCATTTGGGGCCCGCTGTCTCGCACCTAACAGTGCAACATTTTTTTGAATAAATTGGTTTTATTTCTTCCAATTGCAAAGTTTTAAATTTTCCATCCTCAGTTGGAGATGGAAGGCATCTTACTGTATACTTTTTGGAAGCATGCCGAATGCAAATAATAAATATGTGAGTATGCACCTGTTCACATGTACATGTGACATGAATTATTCCTGTGTGTTCTAGCTCTTCTAATGATCATCATATGATCATTTATTAAGCACCTACTATACCCCAGGCACCATTTTATTGTAGTGGAACATGCAGTCACAGTGCCAAGGGACAGGTAGGAAGAGGTAAGTTCTGGAGGACATTACAGCCGAATTCTTCTCTCCCTATGTCTCTTTTCTTTTTAGCCCCCCCGCCCCGGAGGCATATGGGAGTTTCCAGGCTAGGGATGGAATTGGAACTGCAGCTGCCAGCCTACTCCACAGCTGTAGCAACACAGGATCTGAGCCACATCTGCGACTTAGACCATAGCTTATGGCAACGCTGGATCCTTAGCCCGTTGAGCGAGGCCCTGGATCAATCACACATTCTGACGGACAGTGTGTTGGGTTCTTAACCCACTTGAGCCCCAATGGGAAGTCCTTTTTCTTTTTGTTCTTCTGTGGCAGCTCAATATCTGAGTCCCACGCAGGGGACTCAGATATTGTCGTATCACCAAAGGATTGTGTGTATATTGGCCTGTGTTCCTTTCTTACTGCCAGTTGATTTTTCATCTGTTCTTTTGGGCTAAAAAATTCTTGAATTAAAATAAAAAAGGCAGAAGTCCTTCAAATATTGCTTAATCTAACATTTTGTAAAATATGATCCACCTTTCCACATTGCTTTTGTTCCTGTCTTCTTCTCATGCAGCTCAGCCCTTGTGAGGCTGTAATTACTTGCTCCTGTGTCTTTTCTTGTCCCTTAACTGTGAACTACTCACTGACTGAGGGGGTCTCTCAGGAAGGCCTCAGGGTCGCTAAGCTGGAACCATGGTGAATTCATAGCAGCACTCCAGGGTGTTTTAAAGTATTGAGGAAACACAATGACATTTGTCAGACACAGTATGAACTGTTAGCTCATTGGTGCTACTTCCTTTTGATGATGGCATATCTTTATGAAGCTGGGTTTCCTGCACTTGCAGTTTTAAAAACTGGAGTTCCTATCATGGCTCAGTGGAAACAAATCTGGCTAGTATACATGAGGATGCAGGTTCAATCCCCAGCCTTGCTTGCTTAAGGATCCGATTTTGCGTGAGCTGTGGCGTAGGTTGCAGACGCGGCTCAGATCTCGTGTTGCTGTGGCTGTGGTGTAGGCCAGCAGCTACAGCTCTAACCCGACCCCTAGCCTGGGAACGCCTGTATGCCATGGGTGTGGCCCTAAAAAGACACAAAACAAAACAAAACAAAACAAGCACCATGTGAAAATTAATGTGGAGCCAGAAATGGAGATGGTGGGATTGAAGTTTGGATTCCAAGGCTTGAGAAGTTGTTTGAAAAATCTGAGGTTTGAGAAGGAGCACAGGACCCACTGGGCATGAACCACCTATTAGTGAATTATTGTGCTTATCTAAAAATGAAATGAAGATGTTAATTTTTAATATATCGATTAAATATATTTAATTTAATGTATAATCCTAAAGATATAAATGTGTTGACATAAATATATTTATAGGTTATATATTGCGATCTATTATGTAGATTAATATGTAGAAACATTAAATATCTAGATTAAATATATTAATTTGATATAAATAATAAATTATTTATTTCAATTTATGTATATTTTAAATTTAATTTTATTTTTTAAATTAATGAATTTTATTACATTATAGGTGTGCAAAAAACCATCACAACCAAATTTTATAGCATTTCCATCCCAAACCCTCACTGCATCTCCCCACCCCCCAGCTTGTCTCATTTGGAAACCATAAGTTTTCTAAAGTCTGTGAGTCAGTATCAGTTCTGCAAAGAAGTTCATTGTGTCCTCTTTTTAGACTCCACTTGTAAGTGGTAGCATTTGATGTTGGTGTCTCATTGTCTGAGTGGTTTCACTTCACATGATAATTTCTAGGTCCATGCATGTTGCTATAAATGCTGTTATTTCATTCCTTTTAATGGCTGAGTAATATTCTATTGTATATATGTATCACATCTTCCCTATCCACTCCTCTGTTGATGGGCATTTAGGTTGTTTCCATAACTTGGCTATTGTATAGAGTGCCTCAATGAACATTGGATTACATGTGTCTTTTTGAGTAATGGATTTCTCTGGATAGATGCCCAGCAGTGGGATTGCTGGATCAAATGGTAATTCTGTTTTTCATTTTCTAAGGAATCTCCATACTGTTTTCCACAATAGTTGCACCAATTTGCATTCCCACCAAATGTATATTTTTAAAACTAAGACTGTAGTAAGACATGGGTATTTTGTATGTTGTGTGGACCTCACTACTTAATGAAGGGAACCATTAGATAACCTTTGGTTTTGGGGCCCCATGAAAAAGAAAATGATGGTGTCACTGTGGATGTCATGGAGCCACAAACTGAGGAGGTTTGGGAACCTCTGACCTTGACACTGT
>PVHT021183556.1:2578473-2619762 GCA_004024745.2 Catagonus wagneri
TGATAATTTTTTGAATCTGACACAAAGCAAAATTACGAAAACAAATATAAACAAGTGGGTCTGCATTAAACTAAAAAGCCTGTGCACAGCAAAGAAACCAACAGAGTGAAATGGCAACATACAGAATGGGAAAAAATATTTACAAGCCATGTATCTGATAAGGGGCAACATCAAAAATATACGAAGAACTCATATAACTCAATAGCAAAGAACAGTCCAGTTAAAAAATGGGCAGAAGATCTGAATAGACATTTCTCCATAGAAGACATACAGATACATGAAAAGAGACTCAACACCAGGTACATGAAAAGAGACTCAACACCATTAATTATTAGGGATATGCAAATAAAACTACAATGAGACATCGTCTTGCACTGTTCAGAAGGGCCATCATGAAAAAGACAAGAGGTAAATATTGGTGAGAATGTGGAAAAAGGGACCCCTTATGCACTGTTTGTAGGAGTGTGAATTGGTATAGCCTCAAAGGAAAACAGTATGGAGAGTCCTCAAAAAATTAAAAATAGAGCTATCATAGGATCCAGCAAATCTACCCCTGGATATTTATGGCAATAATGGTAATAATATGTGCCTTTTTGATGGATAGAAAGGCACATGAAGGCACTTGGCCCTCAGAGGCCCTTAGAGTTCTTTGAATAGGCTAAAATTATACCAACTTTCTTAACTTTCCTCCCTTCTGCAACCAAAACTTTTGAAATTGCCAACCTTTCTCAGATACCTATCAGGGAAACGTTATCTGTCCTGTTTACTTTGTCTTTGTGTGCGTAGCAGTGATCAGCATTTAGCAGCAAGTGCAGATTTCTGACCTGGACTTCTTTATCAACCTCTAGACTCTTAAGCTCCATATTCCTACTGAAAGCTTTAGTTGGATGGATAACTACTTCAGTCTCAGCATGTCTGGACTTCTGCTTTCCTTTCTCAACCAAGCTGATGCTACCAGCAGCCACTTACTATCTCATTTGGTGAAAACTCTGTCCTACTCATTCTGTCCAAAAAGCCTTGGGTACCTCTTCACCTCCTCTTTCCCTCCCACCTGCTTCCAGTCATTAGGAAGTCTTACTGTGTAAACTTCAATATATCTCTGGAATCTGATCCATTCTTACTACATCTATACAACTTCCCTCTCGTCAAATTTTTAAAATAATTTCTTGCTTGGGCTGTGGCAGTAAACATTCCAGCAGGGTCTCCCGCTGCACCTTTCTTCTATCTGTGGCTATTCGCAACACAGATGTCAGAATGATCTTTTAAAACCCTGTAGGGCTACCCACTTCACTTAGAGTAAAAGCTGCTGTCTACACTACACTCTGCCATGCCCCATGTGATCAGAATCTTTAATCTCTTCTGCCTGATCGTATCTCCTATGACTTCTCTCCTCCCTCACAATTTCCAGCCAAATATGTGGCTCTTCCGTAAGGCACTAGGCTACTAGGCATCCTCTGTCATCAGGGCCTTCCCTCTGGCTGGTACCTATGTCTGAACCTTGCCCACATCCCTGCTCCCCCGTGGTCCCTGGTTCACTCCATCACCTCTTCCATCAAATCTTGTCCACACCTCATCTGCCGACGAGGCTTACCTTGATCACAGTATTGAAGACAGTGGTCAGTCCTTACCCCTCCCCGCATCATAAATCCACTTGTCCTACTCTGTTTTCCCCAAAACTCAGATCACCTCTAATTGCATGTAATTTACTTACAATCTACCCTTTTTTTTTCCTATTTTCTCTCTCTACTAAAAAGCTTCATGAGGGTGGGGTTTTTATTCATTGATGTTTTCCAAGTGCCTAATACAGTATTTTGCACACAGGCACTTGATAAATATCTGTTAAATAAATGGATCACATATTAAGCCTTCTTGAGGCATTTACATGTTTCAGAACCTTGCTTATTCATCCACAGCAATGGGTCTTCAGTAACAAAATTCCACCTACGTGGCAGTTCTGAGGGTCATCCTGGGACTTCCCCATCCCCTCTCAGGCACACACAGTTTGCATTTCTGAAGTTCAGAATTAAAATCTAGGTATATAAAGATAAGTGTACTACATATATGCAAAACTGTTAGCATGTTTAGACATAATATATATATATATATATATATATATATATATATATATCATGAATATGCATGTACACAGGAGGAAATGTTTGAATGCATCACTTGGGAGGCATGTGATTGTTAGTAAAAGCTCTCAAAGGATGTTATTTGTAGCTTAGCAGCAAAGACCACAGATTCTGGAGTCTCAGGTAAAGACTGATTACTTCTTAATGTGTAGCCTTGGGCAGGTTACCAGGTCTCTCTCTGCCTCTGAAAAAACTTTGCCTTCCTGCAATTGGGTACTGGAGTTAGCTTATGATGGCTGTGGGAAAAAGCAACACAGTGCGCTGTGTCCTGCTCATAATCTGCCAAATCCTATACCCAAATTTGTGTGTGGATATTTATACCTTTCTTGTAGGAATCAATGAATTGTAGAGGAGGGAGCCTTCAGTGATGACGTTGTGAAGATATGATGGTGATAGCGTGCATCTCATGGCCTTGTTGTAAGAAATAAAATAAAATAATCCACGTAAAATATGCAGATAAGTACCTGCATGTAGTAAATGCTCAGTATCAGTAGATCAAAAGAAAAGCAAGTCAAATGGAACACTCAAATCATAAGCTGCTTAATTCAGCACTTTATTAAAATGTATGATGATTATTTTTGTTCTTATACTAACCTGTATTGCAGTAATATGTATCATTCTATTCTTTGAAGATTTAAATCCGTAATACTGACCATGCAAAGAAAGGACAATATGCAGCTCAGTTTCATTTCATTCACATACACATGCATCTAGCATTTTTTTTTCATAACAAAGACAACATTTGTTGTGGAAAAGTTGCCTAGAAGTACACTGTGAAGGCAGATAGAAAAATATCAAGGAAATACATTGCATGTTTTCAGGGGGAAGCAGTTCTTGTGACTGCAGCCCCCAGCAACACATGGCACCCAACTAACCTGTTCCCTGAAAAGTTCCCATTGTTGAAGGACGCAGAGGATATCTGACACTTAAAAGTGTGTTTGTCTTCTTTGCTTCAACCTCATACTTCCTTTTATGCTTCTTCAAGTTTCAACTTCTCTGAATACCCTCCCCCCCAAAAAAAGAGCAAAAATAAAGACAAAAAATAAATGAAGAAACCTAGACACAACATTTAAGGTTACAGAATAAACTGTACAAAGGAATTAGAAAATTCCAATGAGATCTAAAATCATTTCCACAAAGCACTGAAATTTCTACCGGAGGTCATCCTTTGTGCTAAAGCACCCCAGACTTGTACTACAGCAGGTGACCACTGGGAAAGAAAGCGGTGAGCGGAAAGGAGGGCGAAGGTCACGTATTGTACTTCTTTTGACTGTGGTCTGTAAAATAGGTATTATACTAAGAGAAATAAGCCAATCTCAGAAGGAAAAATCCTTCCTGATTCCACTTTTATGAAGTATCTAGAATAGAGTCATAGAATCAAAGAGTGGGAAGGTATTTTCCAGGCCCCAGGGAGGAGGGTGGAAATGGGAAGTTACTATTCAGTGGGCATAAAATTTCAATTGAATAAGATAAATAAACTTTCGAGATTTGTTACAACATTGTACCTGCTGTATCAACAATAATATATTGTACACTTCACAGGTTTGATAAGAGAGTAGATCTCAGGTAAGTGTTCTTTCCACAATAAAAAAAAAAAAAAGCGTAGTGAAAATAAAAGGGACACCGAATGTATTAAAATGAGGGAAGGATGAAATTTTATCCTGTGCCTTCCTTAAGGTGAGTACAGCAGTTAACTTATGAAAGCTAAGGAAAAGAACAAAATGGGCCATATACTTCTTTTTACCTAGCAATATAAAATATCTATGTTTGTGTGTCGAGGTTTATGTTTTTGGGAAATATGTTCTTGTGTGAGTCACTGAATTGTGTAGTAAGAGAGTCTTCAATGATTGTTTTAAAGACATGTTGTTTTGGCGTTTCCTGGTGATTCAGTGGATTAAGGATCTGGAGTTGCCCCTGCTGTGGTGCAAGTTCGATGCCTGGCCCTGGAACTACTTCAAGCCTTAGGTATGGTCAAAAGAAGTTGATAAAATATTCAGTTATTAAAAAGACGCATTGTTCAAATTTACACTTCCATTATCTGATCCTCTATAAATGTAAGGAAGGGCATGCCATTAAGTCTTAACTCACTGGACATTATGCTGCACGAAGTAAAGATATTGAAGTCTAGGTATGTTCCTTTCTGTTGATTTAACAATGTAAGGCATAGACAGATGATATCAAGGAGGTCAAATTGGAGCTGCAGCTGCTGCCTACACCACAGCCACAGCAACACCAGATCCGAGCTGTGTCTGTGACCTACCTACACCATAGCTCGTGGCAATGCCAGATCCTTAACCCACTGAGCGAGGCCAGGGATTGAACTTGTGTCCTCATGGATATTAGTTGGATTCATTACCACCGAGCCACAATGGGAATTCCATAATGTCAGTTAACTTACAAGATGTTTCGTCATCAAAGTTGTGGATATGTGATTAATTTATTTGATAAGTGTTAAGATTCTCTGCTATAGTGAAGAGGGGCTGATACATTCCTGATACTCAGCAGGTAGAGTCACTGTTTTGATCTGGGAAATTAAGAACCAGACAGTGAGGGCCTTGCTTAAACTGGAAATGAAGTCCTTTCCTCAATTTCTTCTAACTTTTAAATCCTATAGAACGTGCTTTACTGTAAAGGCATGGAAAATACCTTCCCATTTCTTTGTTCTTTCATTTTCCCATAACAGACCTGAGTAGCAAAAACTATCTGGCATAAATAGCAGAGAGTATTTGGAAACAATTCCTGACAAGATGAAGTCTAGCATGCTTCAGATAGAATAAACACAGCCTTGAAAGCATAAATCAATGTGAGAAAGGAAAACAAACACCCAGGTGGATTTTTCATAAAAATTCAATGATTGTATTTTATATCTTGCTAATTTTCTCCCTTTTAAGTTGTTGTAATGGTTGTAGTTATAAGTCCTTACTGTTCGAAACTAAACATTTTAAAATTTTTGTTCCGAAAGGAAAGGGGAGGTTAAAGAACGCAGGGCTTACTGGTTCACGGAATAAATCATCTAGAGCATATTAATTATAGCGCTATTTTTTTTTTTTCATGATTGAGGGCACTAACTGTATACCCTGTTGAAAAGAGAGAAGAGTAATAAGCTCTGAAAACTGGTCTGACCCATTGTGTCCAGAGGGAGGAAGGGGATGGGTCCCAGGACAGCCACTGCCTTGCACCTATGTAGGGCTGTTCCTGGAGTCAGACACACAGAGAAAGAGTAAAATACATTTTCAGTTAATTCAACAGATGTTTGAGTGCCTTTAAGGGATCAAGGGTCAATGAATAAACTGTTATTTTTCTACAAGGAGCCAGTCAAGTGGGAGATGCAGATGAATGGACGTATAATTATAGTAAGAGGGGTGCTCTAAGCGGTGCTCCGGGGCTGCTCTTTCAGGAGGGAAGGTCAGGGAGGTACCGTAGAGAGACGCGGGGTGGGCTTCCGGATTGGAAGAGCGAGACGACGAAGAGCCCACAGCGAGACGAAGCGGCACGTTAAGGGGTCCCCAGTAGAATGCTGGGGACCATCAGACGTGCTGACACCTTGGGTGAGCGGGTGCCCAGAGGCCGACCTTAACGGAGGGTGAAGCTGGTGAGCGGGCAGCTGGGTGTTGCGTAAAGCCGGGTATCTTGCCAGGAGAGCAGGGCTTGAAACGGGGAACTTCAAGGAAAGCTTTGTGTCTGAGCGGGTTGAAGGTCGGACTGAGAACTAGCCTTCCTGGTATGCCCTCTTCTGGAGCTTTCTCAGGAGCGGCCGGTGGCTTTCTGAGCCTTACTGTGTCTTTAGAGGAGCATCGGACTGCCAGGCGGCAGACTCCGGTTCCAAGGCTGGGGTCTTGCAGGAAAAGCCAGCCATCACCTTGTTTGTTTTTGCATGAGTTTTAGAAAACTGTAGTCATGTATGGACAGATGGAACTTTTTCATCTTTATTTTCTTTTGCATCTGGAGAGAGGATGTGATTTTAGCAGCAGTGAGAGAAATGACATACTCAATTATACGTGGTCATTTTTCATTACTTAATGATAATTAATTACATGTAATCATTAAATAATAAAAACAAAAGCCCGATTTCCAGGAAGGGGTGACGGCAGATTCCATAAGGACGGGCAGCTGTGTGGGATGATGGTGAGCGGGACGGGATCTGGCCCTTGGCGTCTCGCTGCCTGACTTCTCCTGACTGCCTGACTTAGTGCAACAGCAGAGCAGACCCGCTCTGCACAGCTTGCTCTGGTAGGTGACCAACCCGTCTGCCTCTCTCCTCAGCTCCAGGAAACTTTAGACAGTTTTTTCCCTGGCTCTGGATCCTGGATTCCCCTTCTCTTGGAGCGCTTGCTTTCAAAAACTTTCACTTGTAAATTATTTTTCTGCCCTTTTACCATTTAACTATTTTAAGAAGCCTCTTGCCAGTTTTGTGATCCAGGAATGTCTTTCTCTAGAAATTGGGAGGCCTTCTTCTGAACTATGATCCTCAGGGCAGACAGTGTTTATCCCCTTGTCCCCCCACTGCCAGAGCCCCCTTTCAGGTCCTGGGGGAGGGGAGGAGCCACATGGGCCAGTTAGCAAACAGAGACCTCATCACATGGTCCAAGCCCCTCCTCCTATGTCCTCCAGCACTTTTCCACTAGCTTGCCTTGGCTTAAAAACATCCCATCTTTGGTTTCCAGGGAGATGAGTTCCCTCTCTCTTCCCTATTGCAATAGGCTTGAAAAAATCTTCCTTTCCTAACTTGCCCGTTGCACTTATTCTTGGGCACAAACGTCTTACCAAAAGATGGCCACCTAGAGCTATGGCCATCAGAGGGTCCAGTGTAAGGTGGATGAACGCAGGGTACCATGTATCCATGCTTGGTGGTTGGAGAATTTGAAAACTCAGGTAGAAAGTACACTTGTTCTCCTTGAGATCTATATGCACAGAGTGAATTTTGAGGGATATGCCAGTGGGCTGAAGTGCAGGCGAAAGGCTTTGCACAAGATAGAAAAATAAAAATTGGGTGAAGAATGATTATCTATGCAAATGAAAAGCGAATGTGGACTCTTGAGATGAGGATGGAGAATGCAGGTAGCTCTCCCCCTGCATGCTGAAGTCTCCTTGAGTTACTCTTTTCAGAGAAAAGTGGGGAAATTGGGGTATGTGTGCAGCAAGTCACGTCTTATGATGCTGAGTTTTCTTTGGACTTTTCTCCCAGCCTTCAACTAGGGAAGATGATAAGATAGGGTATTTCAATGATTCTTATATGCCAACTTTGCTTACAAAAACAAAGTGGGTCAAAAATGCAAATTTAGCCTTCTGCTTTAATGCAATGTTGGGAAATAATGTAGGCAATTATCTGACAATTGGCAGCTGTTTAAACTGCGGGATACTAAACTGGTATCTTAGCAGGCCTGTCATTATCTATAGACCATTAAAAGTTTGTTTCTTTATTATTTCATCTTTATTGGCTTAGGTTTTAAAAAGGGAAAGATAAACTCCCCAACTGAAGGCTTTATTACTTTTACTACATGAATGTGGCTCTCTTACTAAAAAGAGATGTTATTTGATTAAAATTCCCCAAAGATTAGTCCCAACTTTCTTATCATTTGCACTTAGAATGGTCTGAAGGTGTGTGTCGGGGGGCATATATACTAGGGAAGATAACACAACTTGTATGTTGATGTTATCCTTGTTAAAAATTACCTCCCAGTTCATACAAATGGCCAATTCCTGATAAATTTTAATATTTTTACTAAGCTTTGGATAGGCATTAGCTTTTCACTACAGAACACCCTTCATGCCCAGGATTATGCCTGTCCATATGGAAGTAGCTAGCATGAAGCTAACTGTGGTGAAATGGCCAAGGAGAGGAGGTGACGTTTCGTTATTTCTGTTTACCTTTTTTTTTTCTCACTCCCAAGCACCACCTCTGTAGTTCATTTCAGGTACTCAGTCCTAATTGTAATCCATACTCCCCTGGAGAGAAATGATAATTACCTATGGGTTCATGAATACCAACTGATGCCCTTACCTCGTGTTTTCCCTTGGCAGGATAACTACACTAATAGATCAGAACGTAATGTGTACATTAGGGTCTTGACTTCATAGAGACACTTTCGTGTTAACCTCTGTGGATTAGGTTCAGAAATATAAGCTCAACGCCTGTGTTCCTAATCAGACACCTGTGTTGGTGATACGCCTATCGGTGAAAGATCATCAACAAAAAGAAAAAAAAATCTGTTTAAGGTGTAGCTGTGTCTTTGTTCCTTTACAATATAGGTTTATAAATTAATGTACCCGATGCATAGGTAGAAAAACTCTTTTTCTTAAAATATGATGTACAGCCTGAAAAAAAGTAAGCCTATTGTACAGCGGTACCAGGATGTGTTCAGAAGTGATCAGATTGCCTTATTGTGTCATATCTGATGAGGTTACTGCTCCATTGAAGACGGAAGTGAGATCCCACCTTATGGTCTCCAACTCTGTGATGTGGGTCCTGGCACAGAACCTGCTTTGGGAGGAACTGTGATCTCAGGGGGAGCACAGCTTATGCGATCATCTGCCTGATGTGGTGGTCACAGGGGCCAGCACAGCTCTGGCTGCATGAACAGAAACGTAGTTCAGAGGGAGGAAGGCATTGCTCTTTCCTCTTCTGGGTTTCAGGGCACCCTTCCTAGTGGCTTTTAGCCCAAGTGCCACAGTTTAGAGGGAACAAGCTGAGGACATTTAAGGAGAGACGGGGAGGGAGATGGTCCCAGGCCTCAGAAGAACCCAAGTGACCTTGGAGATACTTAATTCGATGAAGTGTGTGTGTTTGCACGTGCTCCCATGTTTGTGTCTGTGTACATATGTGTATGGCTGGGGAGGTGAATATGAAACACGTGTGTCAGAAGGTCTGCACGTTTCATTTAGATCAGTAAGTAGAATTAATATCAAAGAGTGTGTTCTAAATGAGAAATTCCTTTCTCTAGTAAAACTTTTTTGAAGAACTGCTTTGGGTTGAAGGCAGCGCCACCTGATGGTGGTGTCTACACATCTTATGATCCCTATTTTACATTTCTAATCAGCTAGATTTTTTAGTAAGAATTTGTCATTTTTCATGCTTTAACTCTCCTCTGATGCTTCTCTGAGCCTCTCTGAGAATGCTGAAGGCAGTAGCTCATTTTAAGAATGCCTCTTTTACTAATAGAGGTGTTAATTATCTTATGTAAAAGTTGCAAAAACTGTCTAGCAGCTTTTGTTAGTTATCAAATTACAAATTCCATCATCTTTTCCTTAAGAGGCTCATCGAACCTCTGTGTCATGGTAGATGTTGATATCACGGGGCCAGTCAGATAATTCCAAATATGTAAATTGAACTTAATATGTTAATGAGCCACTTAAAGAGCTGCATGATAGTTCTTTGATGTTTTTGTCTTGCAAATCCAGAAGCTGTTCACTTTGATAATTTTGTCTGGAATCTGGATCATCTTGTGCCTGGGTAATGGTCCTGGCTGAGTTAGGGCTTTGAAGAGTCAGCTGTCAACTTCAGCTGCCATACAGAGAAGAGTTCATTTTTCTACTCAGATTTTTGCTGTGAAAATAGGATTGTGAATTAAAGAGTCAATAGTTGATAGTAACGTAGACTTTAAAAATTTGATATTCAAAAAAAGGTAAAGTTTAAAGAAATGTGAATACTAGTAGAAAGTTAGAAAAACATCAAACTCTGCCTGTTATGGCTTTTAGATGCCTCATGCTTCTTCTGATCAGGCTAGATCAAACAAACCCATTCAGAACGTGTCTTGAATTCAGGTCCCAGAAAGATGGGACTGCTTTCCACTTGAGGCTATTCCCTGTAGCGGCAGGGCTTTCCGCGGTTCATTCATTCCTGATCAGCCCTTAGAGGTTTCTGCTTCCTTCCTGAGAACTCAGTCTCACCTGACACAATAAAAGAGGAAGGACAGTTGAGTGGATTGTTCCTGTGATTTTTACCACCGTCACCAGGCTCCCTGCAGTTCCATTGCAATATTCTCTTACCTCAGTTAGAGTGTTATTGCTAATTTGAAAACAAAGATGTGGCTTTCTCATTAAGTGCTGCTCTGCTGGTTTCCTCAGCAGTGGTCCAGTAAGGTTTCCAGACCATCTACTAACCTGCATCTGCTTCACTCTACTTTCAATTACAGCCCAAGTTTCTTATTACATACATTTCAAAGCATATTTAAACATAACATCTTTTGTAGTTTAAAAACAGAGGTATAAAGTGATCTTGAAAATAGGAACCTACGGCTTTGCAGTCAGATCTTGAAAATAGAAACCTATGGCTTTGCAGTCATCGCTACCTGAAAGATTTAATGATGATTTCCCCTTTTAAATACATTTTATTAAAATTAGTCTGGATGTTTTGGCTGACTTGTTAGTTAACTGAGTGTTAGTTTCTTAGGTAGCTCCATCCCCAGGAAGTTTATTATCAGGTTAAGGGAGGCAGGTGATAATTTAATTGAAATTAAGATAGTCATAAGATAGATGAATATTCTTTGAATTCACCTGTTAGTTCTCCATTCTCTTGGAAACATATACTAACTTATGATAAGGATAAATAGTAGGTTATGAGTTTACATACAAGCCTGAATGCTTCTTCTTATACTTGTTGAATCATTTTCTTGTCAAAAAGGGGTTGTCGGACCCATATGTCCATCGACAGATGATTGGATTAGGAAGATGTGGTATATATACACAATGGAATACTACTCAGCCATTAAAAAATACAATAATGTCATTTGCAACAACATGGATGGAATTAGAGACCCTCATACTGAGTGAAGTAAGTCAGAAGGAGAAAGATAAGTACCATATGATATCACTTATATCTGGAAGCTAATATACTGCACAAATGAAACTTCCTACAGAAAAGAAAATCACGGACTTGGAGAACAGACTTTGGTTTCCAAGAGGGTGGGGTAAAGAGTGGGATGGGATGGGAGTCTGTGGTTAATAGTTGTAGACTATTGCCTTTGGGATGGAAAAGCAAGGAGATCCTTCTGTATAGCACCAGGAACTATGTCTAATCACTTGTGACGAATGCATATATGTAAGTGTAACCGGGTCACCATGCCGTGCAGTTGGAAAATTGACAGAAATCTGTAAACCAACTGTAATGGGAAAAAAAAAAAAGAAGGGGTTGTTGGTTCCCAAACCTATTCATGACAGTTGCATATGTGTTTGTAATTATATAATGTTATAAATATAAAACTATATAAAACTGTATAAATTACTAATTTTTATAAAAACTGTATTAATTAGTTTTAATGTTATAAAACTGATAACATTGAATATGGATAAAAAGACGATATTTTTTCTGTGACACTAAGTTGAGTACTTGAGATAGACAATAAAGGTAAATAAAACATAATCCTGTTGAATTATGTATGGGCAAGACAACTACAAAAGATTAGGAAAGGTCTTAAATTTCTAAAAGTTTTGCCTTCAAATTGGTTACTGTAGGAGTCTAGGTTTTCTCTCTGTTTCAATAAGGTGCAGGTTGGAACTCACGGCTTACTACAAAAAAGATGATTCTGGATTTCAATCAGCAGATTCATACTTAAATAAAAGGCCTTGGTTCTATATCAATACATTGGCAAATGTATGTGTTTTTAGATAAAATAAGTTGAAATATGTCAGTTTTTGATTCCTTTTTTTTTTTTTTTTGCATTTTAGGGCTGCATGTGTGGCATATAGAAATTCCCAGGCTAGGGGTTGAATTGGAACTGCAATTGCTGCTGCTGGCCTGCACCACAGCTACAGCAACACAGGACCTGAGCCGAATCTGTGACCTACACCATAGGTCAAAGCAATGCCAGATACTTGACCCACTGAGCGAAGCCAGGGATCAAACCCGCAACCGCATGATTCCTAGTCAGATTTATTTTTGCTGTGCCACGATGGGAACTCCTTAAACTGACTTTTAAAATTAACTTAATGATTCCTAGCTTTGCCAATGTGTGTTAAGAGGACTTTTATAAAGATAAACCAGAACCAACTGAGAATACTAATTGTTTTGGTTCAGAAATTGGCAGAATCATGAAATAAGGCATACACATGAAAAAAAATTCTTTGCAATAGTTTACTCCTGTGAATTAGGCTGGTAATGAATTATTCTTAAGGCTTTAGTTTGTATTTTTTTTTCTTGTTACAAAATTGTGTTAGTTTCAGATGTATAGCAAAGTGATTCAGTTGTATATATGTGTGTGTGTGTGTGTGTATTCTTTTTCAGATTCTTTTCCATTATGGTTTATAACAAGATAGTGACTATAGTTCCCTGTGCTATACAGTAGGGCCTTGCTGGTTTTCTATTTTATATATAGGAGTGGGTACATGTCAATCTCAAACTCCTAATTTATTCTTCCTCCCTTTGCCTTTTGGTAACCATAAGTTTGTTTTCTTTGTGAGTCTGTTTCTGTTTATAAACAGGTTCATTTCTATCATTTTTTAGATTCCGTATATAAGTGATATCACAATATTTGTGTTTCTCTAACTTTCTTCACTTAGCATGGTAGTCTCTAGGTCCATCCATCTTGCTGCAAATGGCATTATTTCATTCTTTTTCAAAGGCTGAGGAGTGCTCCAATATGTATGTATGTATGTATTTGTGTACACACACACACACACACACACACACACCCCACATCTCCTTTATCTGCTCATCTTGTGATGGACACTTAGGTTGCTCCCATGTCTCAGCTCTTGTGAATAGAGCTGCTATGAACACAGGGTATTAGAGTATTCTCTGAATAGCCCAGGAGTGGCATTGCTGGATCATATGGCAACCATATTTTTAATTTTCTGAGGAACTTCCAATACTCTTTTCTATGGTTTTACCAATTTACAATCCCACCAGCATGTAGGAGTGTTCTCTTCAATCCACATCCTCTCCTGCATTTGTATTCTGCAGACTTGTTAACGATGACCATTCTGACCAGTGTGAGATGGTACCTCACTGGGTTTTGACTTCGTTTCTCTAATAACCAGTGATGTTGAGCATCTTTTCATGTGCCTGTTGACCCTCTGTATCTCTTCTTTGGAGAAGTGACTATTTAGGTTTGATTTATGTTTTTCAAAGTCTTTCATAACAATGATCTCACGTGGAAAACAGAGGAACTTCTTCAACAGTTCACAGGAAAACAATCATTTATTGTTGTTTGCCTTCTGTAGGGGTATAGACCCTTTCAATTTATGAAGTCATCGGGGTGATTATTCCTGAGTATGTATCTGGGACTTATTCTGGGATTATTACGCTCTCATTGTGGAGGCCTCCTTATTTCTGCAATGGCAAGAGTGCTGACAGGGAGTCAGGAGAATTCCAAGTTTAAGCATTGTTAGCCTGCCACTCTCAGTGTCACATTTGTCAGCATGACAAAATGGGTACTAACTTTTCATCCCACTCAACAGTCCTGTCTGGGGATGAACTGAGACAATGTGGTGGGCTTTGCTGTATGGAAGGAAAGTCCTAGGCAACAGTGGTCTGCAAGATTGTCTGTGCACTGGGTGCTATAGATGTTTAGTGGCTTTGTCCAAACCTTGACTTAAGAGAATGTGTTTCTTTGTTGTCTTCTGTTCATATAAATTAAAAGAATTGCAGAGTCCTCTTTGGGGATTTGACCATGAATTCACCCAGAGCCCACTTTCCATTTCAGCCCCAGAGGGCACAGAAGTGATCACTTTAGGAAGCCAATAGGAAAAAATGCCCTGTGTCAACACTGCATCTGGCAGTCCTAATATCTGTGTGCCACGTCCAGCACTGCAGGTCAAAGGAGATCCTGAAGAGGGACGATGCTGCATATAAAACACACAAGACTCTTTTACATTTTATCAAAGTGGGGGCCCAGGAGGCACTCTGCTTCTTAGAACCAAGTCCCCTAGGCTTTAGCCCACATAGCTTTTATTAGAGAAGATGATGTAGTTAGGTTAGTGGGCAGAAACAGGCACAGGCAGCTTCAAGGTTGCCTCCTCGTGAGATTTCAGAAAGCTACTAGCAACAAAGTCACTGGCACATTTATCTAGGTCACAGTGCAGTTGCTTGCAGGACAGTAAAGTGATTGTAGTAGTCCCTTAATTTATTTTAGCGGAGACTCTGTAGTTTAGAACTCTGCATCAGCATGTATGCCTATCTGACCATTGCCACCATAGGCATTCCTTGGCTTATTGTGCCCTCACACGAACCAAGTCTGCCTTCTGCAGAGCTCAGCAGTTCAGTGGTCTCCAACATCTCTGCACAGTGTTTATCCCACCTTTGGAACTGCCCATTGAGGTCTGAGTTCTTCTCATTTTTATCTATTGATGAGCCTGTCAAATTTGCCTAAGAGTATCAGTAATTGTGTTGGATTCTAAGCTATGTACGCTTTTCTTTATAACTGAATGGATAGTAAAGTTTTGTTTAAAAAGACAATAGGAGTTCCCATTGTGCTCAGCGGAAACGAATCTGACAAGGATCCATGAGGATGCAGGTTCGGTCCTTGGCCTCACTCAGTGGGTTAAGGATCTGGCGTTGCCATGAGCTGTGGTTTAGGTTACTGATGTGACTCAGATCTGGCATTGCTGTGGCTGTGGTGTAGGCCAGTGGCTATAGCTCTGATTTGACCCCTAGCCTGGGAACCTCCATATGCCACAGGTGCGGCCCTAAAAAGACAAAAAAAGTAAATAAATAAAATAAAAAGACAATAGGAGTTCCCATTGTGGCTTAGCAGGTTAAGGACCTGACATAGGGTCTGTGAGGATGAGGGTTTGATTTCTGGCCTTACTCAATGGGTTAAGGATCTGATGTTGCTACAAGCTATGGCATAGGTCAGAGATGTAGTTTGGATCCAGCGTTGCTATGGCTATGACATAGGCCCGCAGCAGTAGCTCTGATTGAAACCCCAGCCTGGGAACTTCCAAATGTGGCAGGTGTGGCCCTGAAAAAAAGAAAAAATGATAGAAAACACGTCATCAGGTGTGATAAGTACTCTTCTCTAGAAGAGTATTGAATTTCTTCTTTAGGCCATTTTTGTTGTTTTTTTTCTTTTCCTTGCTTCATCGTTGATAAATAGTGAAATTCTGGTGTACCTTAAAGTATATATTGTAATATGCCTCCTTCCTTTAGGGCACCTCCCTTCCACTTCCTTAGTGGGAAACCTTATTCTTACTGAAAAGGTCTACTAAAAATGAGGGTATTATTTCTTTAGGAGTGATGGGTTTACGCAAAAATATGGCTCCTTGACATATTTATTATTTTAAACTGAAGGAATTTGAGAAGCGGCAGGTGCAGGAAGGTGCTGACCTTCCCCTGTGGCAGGTGGTAAGACCCTCAGGAGAGAGGGTCCCTGTACCCAGAGGAAGGAGCCTCCTTATCTCCGTAGATAAAGGGACACAGGGAGGCCTTGCTGCCTGTCTCCTGCCTATACCACACTGAGTTCAGACTCTGTCTTAGCCTATCTTTCCAGAATGCTCAGGCTTCATCAAACCTAGATTAGGACTATTTCTTCAGGTTTTCATTTCCTTATGCAGTCTCTCCTGCCATGTAAAACTTACATGGCATAAATTCGTATGCTTTTCTCTTGTGAACCTGTCTTTGGCTATAGGACCCCCAGTCAAAGACTTAGAAGGATAGAGGAAAAGGATATTTTTCTTCCCCCACAGGAGGATGCATGTCAATGTTGCTTTCATAAAAGGTACCACTGAATACTATTTGTATCATCAAAAAGTAGACTAATAAGATGTGGACCAAAAATGTCCCCTGCCATATCAGTTAAACAAAGGATGTCATGGCCATCAGTCTGTCAGTCTCTGCAGCTACCCCTGATTGTGCACCCTGAGGGGATTCAGGATGGAGAAAAGAAGGACACTGACCCTAGAGAGCTGAGGTGCACAGCAGAGGAATGATTTCAGTGATCCTGGACTTCTGCATCTTCCCATATATAGAAGAGTGCTGAATTTACTAACTTGAGGTATCTGGTTTACCTTTCATTAAGTGATGTTGATCTTTTGATGTTCAACTATCTGTTTTGGGAGCCCCCCCCCTAAAAGTTCCTATATGTCCTGGCTTCTTCATTACCTCTTCCGAACCACTCCTCAGAGCTGAGTGTCTGTCTCCCTGGCTTAAGTCCTCTGTATGTCTGCTGAACAAAACATAACTCTCAACTTTTAGGTTGTACATTTTTTTTTAGTCTACAGTTTCTATTATTGATATGGGTTTTTAGGTTCCACCTGAAACCAAAATCCAACTGTCAGTGAAAGCTTACAGGCTCTAGAACCTAAATAGATGGTATACCCGTTACATCAGCCCTGAGAGGTAGATGCTTTTTACAGGTGAGAACACAGACTTAGGTAGGTGGAGTGACTTGCCAAAGAAATTTCAGGAGGATAGATACAGGTTTGAATCCAAAACTGTGAATCCCAAGAAGGGGCTCTTAGCCCTAAGGTTTCAATCCTGGTTGCACAGGAGAGTCAACTGGGACACGTTAGGAACATGTCCTTATCCAGGGGACACACCTTGAAATTAACTGAATTTGGACAAGGCCAGCATGCAGCCAGGGTTGACATACAGGTTCATCATCGCCTTTGGTCGTTTCCAGTGTAATGACAGAGGAGAGAGGAAACGTGGTCCAGACTCTCCTTTTCTGTGTCATCCCTTCTGTAATGAGAAGAGAGCTGTGGTTTGTGCCTCTGCTGCTTCCCACGTGTAGGCTAAGCCATAGGAAGAGCTTATCAGAAATGGCACAGTTGGAACACTGGCAAAAGAATCCACTTACACATAAGGTAAAAATTGTGCAGTTATATCTTATAAACCTAGGTGTGCTCATTAAATAGGAAGTCCAGTAAATCGGAGCTTTGTGTGAGACGCTTTTGTTTTCCTAGGCAAGGATAGATTTAGATAAAATTAATTAAGGTAATTGGTTGGTCATTACCTTAACTTAGGTTAAATCCTGTTTGAAACATTACAGTTGCATGCAGTGATGCTCCATCTCCTAGCCAATATGTTGAGGAGTCCCCTCCCAGCAGCTCTATAGCTCAACACATCCATTTAATTTACAAAATCAGCCCAATAAGGAAAGTTTGAACTTGTCCTTCTATCTTCAATATTGTTATCTCAAGCTACTTGTTTTTCTAATGTGTTAAAATGCTTTTCTTATTTTAACCTCTGCTAATACACACGTCCGTTTGTGGAATGTGAAGTTTTATTCTGCTTTTACCTGGAGGGAATGCCTCTTCCGAACACATGGGGTTTTCAGGCTTTTGCTGCATTTCTGCTCTAGTTGGATCAACTGTCCCCACCTGTGAATTAATTTGGCCCCAGGCTTGGCCCCTGTGTTGCGCTGGGTAGGGAATAAGGAGCATTGGCTCAGAGGGTAAATGTGCTCTTTTTTGCCTTGGCCTCTTGGATCAGAGGGCAGATTTCTGTCTGGCTTCTAATGCTGCTTCCAGGAGGCCAGAAGCCCAAGCCTTGGCTTATGCTTTCCTGCTCCTCTGTGTCCAGAATCTGAGACTTCTTGAAAACGCACTGTTCTTCTTGCTTTCCTGCTTGGGACAGCCTTACAGAGTGGACGCCTGCAGGCATTCCTCCCCCATTTCTGACCCTTTCAACAAAACTTCTAGTTCTGATGCCTTTTAGGGTCCACTACCCCGACTGACTGCCATCGTTTGCATCTTTCTCTGTATTATCCGATATCCTATCCAGACTTTCAATATTTTTGAAGAATCAGAACTAAAATGCTGTCTACCATATCAGTTGCAGCCATCAAACCATCACATGACAGCTGCCAGAATGATGAGACTGAGGGGACCCAGGATGGAAACAGGATGCCTGCCACCTGGCAGTTGCTGCCTTCAGCCACCCCCCACACCTCCCTGTGCCCCCGAGAGGACTCAGGATGGGAAAGCACAGGATGCTGGCCCCAGACAGTCAAGGTGTACATCAAGGGAAGATTTCAGTAAGCCTGGACTCCTGCATCTTCCTGTGCATAGAAAAGTGCTAAAATCCTTAGTTTTTTTTGTTTTGTTTTGTCTTGTTTGTTTTGCTTTGCCCTTGGCATGAGAAAGTTCTTGGCCAGGGCTCCTTATTAATAGTAATCTTTTGATGTTCTAATTCTGGTTCTGTTGCGAAAATTCCTATTCCTCCTCCCTTTCTTCAGACAGTTTTTCCCATCGTTATCTGAGATGCTGTGTCCCAGGCTTGAGGTCCTCAGAAAGTCTGCCAAGTACGACATAACTCTCACCTTTTAGGCTGTACACTTATTTGAGTCAACAAGAACTTCCTCTGCCCTCCAACCTCCATCTATTAACCTGATTCATCATGGTTCTGGGTCAAAGACTGATCCTACAGGGAAACAAGTTTTCTGGTAACTGTCAACTTTTGGTGTTACTACTGGTCAAGTTTTCAAGGCTGACAGGACTAATGTTTACATTGTACACGAAGTCATAATCTCTAGCCTCCACCTGCATAATCTAAGGGAAATCCTCAGATTTATAACAGCAGCAAGATTACTATGAGTTTTTATAATTCTCGATTATTTTGTGATGACCTTTCAATCAAATGTAATTTATTTTTCATTACATTTCTCATTCAAAAAACAGGAGATCATAAGCCAAAGGAAAAAAGAATATTAAAAATGAAATAATATGACACAAAAGACATATTCAGTGTTGTGGTTTGTGCACACAGGTCAGAAAAGGATTTACAGACTCCTCTTGGGGTGAAAAGAAAGAAGAGTGTATTGAGCATGGCGAGGTGGAGAGAAAGGGACGCTGCAAATGCAGCTGGAAGACTTTCTGATGATCGTGGAGAGCCAGCCCCAGGCACATGGTTTTGTCTGTCTTTATAGCCCAGCAACAGGAGAGGTCTCAGGATATACCTGCTGACCTGCAGATTGCTTGGGGATAGAGGGGTCTTAGGATACGCTTGCTGGTTGGTTGTGGGCATATAAGGCCCTATAGGGGTGGGGTAAGAAGTGGACCACATGCCTTTCCTAGGAGGGGGCAGGGAGGAGTAGGCCAGGTTGCTCAAGGGTTAGGGTTAGGGTTTGGAGGGGGCATTATAATAAGACAGATGGGGTGAGGACAGGGGTCTGGTAATGACAAGGGTCATGGCCAGAGGCTTTGAGGTCTATCTCCTTGAAGGTGCCTTGAAGCCCAACACTCCCCCATCGTTTTCTTGAGGGTCAAGTCTTTGGTCCCTTTGAATACCCTGCTCATGTCTAACCACCTGCCTATTTTCCTCTGTGGTGTCTAGGAATCCAGATTATAAGGGAAAAGGGTGGATAACTGCTCTGGTTGCTGAACAGGGGCGTTGTAGGGCCCTGGGTTCCCTCTGCCTGCTCTCTGCCAGGTTTCCTGAAGGGGAAGGTATGGGAACTTGTACTTATTTGTCCAGGTGTTGACTGGTTGATATCCCCATCTCATTATCATTTGAAGGTGGATTTGTTGTATTCTAGAAGAAACAAACTTAACAAGCAGATTAAACATCAAGGCCAAAGATCAGTAAGAGAATTATTGTAACGAGGGATCCAGGCAGGGGTAAGAACCAGGTTACACTTGGTAAAAAATTTGATTAGCGTCTAGACAGGGTCAATGCTTGGGTAAAGAAATAGAGACACAGTGGATCTCATTTGTTTTCAGGAGTATAAGCACGTACTTCTCTCCTTAATGGCCAAAGCAGATGTCACTGGTAGTTATTTTATTGCCTGTCTAGATATGAGAAGAGGCAAGAATTTGGGCTCATAAAAATTCTTACCTGAGATATAACTATCTGAAGGCCTGTTCTGCCAGTGGTTGTTTTATTTATTTATTTATTTATTTATTTATTTGAGCACAAAGTGCCTTATTTCTGATTTCTACCCTGAACGCCTTTCAGGGGGTGTGGAAGTTAAGCAGCTTCAGTGGCTCAAGATTTAATCCTTGTAGAGGCAGATGGCAAGTGCCAGTTTCCAGTCAGCATGGCCTCCCCATGGTTATAAATTTGACCATAGTTTTTGGGAGGCATTTCATGACCATTTCTTCATGGTGCTAGGTCTGGTGAAGATTTTGTTGACCACTCAATGTGCTATTATTGGACCAGGCCTTATTAACATTAGCCAAAAGTCTCTGGACCACCTGTCTTTCTAGTCTGTTATGGTCCAGGAAAATATTCCCTCTGGTTGTATTTTCCCATATCTGGAGTTACACTATTAAAATCGTTGATCTCATACGGAAGTGTATATCATTTTATCAGAGACTCAGTTATACATTTGGCAATGCAAGAAATAACAATTTTTGTAAAAACAGTTAATAAAGAACAATATAACTAGCAATATTAGTAAAGTTATAAATATTTAAGTCAGGAGCTTTCACCAAGTGCTTAATATTAAAGCTTAAACATTTTAATGAACAGTGAATTTTAAAGGCCTAATTTTAGCTTTTCACTTGTATTTGACAGAACTTCTTGTGGTAACTGTTTTTAGAGTCCAAGTCACAGGTAAAGTGTAATAAATCCTTAGGTGCCTGTTTAGGCATTAGCACAAGTTGGTGTGCCCAATGCACAGTGAGTCCAAACAAACTGAAATCTTGGGAGTTTGGAGCAAAGAAAAGGTTTATTGCAGGGCCAGGCCAAGGGTGGCTCATGTCCTTCAAATATCCTGAACTCCCTGAACCAAAGTTGTGAAACATTTTTAAAAGCCAGGTGAGGGAGGGGGCTGGCAGGGTGAGTGACCAGCACATGCACAATTCTCTGATTGGCTGATGGTGAGATCATAAGACAGTGTCACAAGGGTTGACTTGATCTGCCCTTAAGCTCTAGGGGGCCATGTGCTCATGGTCATCAAGTAGCTAACATCTTCCATTTGGGGATCCCACCAGTGCTGGTTTCCACATCTATAAAACATCCCAGGAAATTTGCATCAGATGCTGTTATCCAGTACTTCAGGGAGGAACTCATCAGAGGATACAGGGGAAGGGCCTGCCTGAGGAAAGCCCCATAAGGGTCCTGCTTGGTTACAATTATGTGTTTAAATTAAAACTCAAGCTGTTCTCTGGGGTTTCCTTGTTAAAAAGTAAATGAAGCCCAAAATACCTGCAGCATCTATACTTTCCAAATTATTCCTTGACCAACATAGAAAAATGAAATGACTTCTTCTTCTTCTTTTTTTTTTTTCAGGAAGTATTGTGAAAAACAAAGTGAAATAATATAAAGTGACAGTTTTTACTGCCCAGGTTTTCCTTAGTAATGGGACTTGGTTTTTGTGTCTTGCTTTTCAGCACATTGTGTGTTTACAGCTTTTGGGAATTTGAAGGGCCCAGATAAATAATAGATTAGTATTTTCTATCATGTTCTCTCTCTTTTTTCCCCTTGTTTTATTTTGGGAAATTTCTGCAACTTAATAAGTTTGTTTTTATTAGTTTCATTTTGGCTAAGAGATGACTATTAAAATCTGATTTGTTAGTTCTCATTTTAGGAATAAGATATTTTAATCTTTTTTCAAAAATTAATTTTAAAAACTGTTCAGTAGCCAATATTTTTTGCCCTCTTGTTTCTTGCTCCCTCAACCTGCTATCCTCCCCCGCCCCAGGCCAATTCTTTTTTGGTTTTCTTGTGACTGAGAGGGATTTACCATAACTTGAGACTGATTTCTTCTTGGGTCTGGCTCCTGACCTCCCTTAGCGGTTTAGAAAATTTATAATTGTAAATTCTTTCTCTGCCCCTTTGAGATGCAAATCACTTTAAAAGCCTCTTGCTCCAGTTAAGTCCTGGAATGTCTTTCTCAAGGACCTGGTAGCTTCCTTTGAAATGAGATCTTGGAGGAAGACCTGGTAGCTTCTTTTGAAATGAGATCTTGGAGGAAGACATTGTGTGTGTGTGTGTGTGTGTGTGTGTGTGTGTGTGTGTGTGTGTGTGTGTGTGTGTGTGTGTGTCTAACTTTTCTGGGCACTTGGCTCCAAGTTGTGAAACTGCCTCCTGTCTTGAAACAGGAACTTATTCTTTGGGAAGTTCACTCAGCAGACTTGGCTAATGATCCTCTCTCTTCACTCTTAAAAACTCTTTTCCTTTATGCCAGTGGAATTCAGAATGAGTCTGGCCTCTTCTTCCCTATCTATGGCAATAGCCTTGGATAAAGTCTTGCTCACCTGTTTAACTTTGTAATTTTTTGCTTTGACACTTGTTTTAAATCAGTCGGTTGCCCTTTTAAAACAGAGCATAATTTATAAACCATAAACTATATCCACTCTAGTTATAAAATTCACAATTTTCAGTAATCTTATAGCATCGTCTGTCCCCCCAGTAGGGAGCCTGACAGCAGTTGTATGTAAAGGGTTCAGGCTTGTCCACTGACAGGATTTACTTGATGCTGAGCAGTCGGGAAGCCAGAGATTGAAGTTGTAGGAATCCAAGAACTTTGCTTTGATCATCTCACAGGTGTTTTGATCTGAGGCCTTCAGACTTGTTTTTGTTGTTGTTTATTTTTTTTATTTTTTTTTTGCTTAATGTTTTGTCAAAGTTGACATAATTCTTCAGCTCTATTTCACTAGTATGTGGAAACAAAATTGGCAAGAAAAGGATATTGATATTGGATCTAATTGAAGAGACGGCCTCTGGCCAGGTGGTAGGAAGTGAAAGTGGCCAAGATAAACAAGAAGTTGGGGATTTAATAAAGTGAGTTCAGTGTCTGTTGTGCCATCTTATGTGATTAGGATGACCTATCCTCTCTAAGCCTCTTTCCTTTTACTTCAAATTTATTTATTTTTCTTTTTTTCTTTTTAGGGCTGTATCTGCAACATATGAAAGTTCTCAGGCCAGAGGTAAAATCAGAGCTGCAGTTGTCGTCTACATACACCACAGCCACAGCAAAACTTGATTTGAGCCACATCTGAGGCCTACAATACAACTTGCAGCAGTGTCAGATCCTGAACCCACTGAACAAGGCCAGGGATGCAGCCTGGATCCTGACGGACACCATGTTGAGTTCTTAACCCAATGAGCCACAACAGGAATTCCGTAAGCCTGTTTTCTTATCTACTGATGTTGGGGTTTAGATCACTCATGTTCACATTGTGACATTCTGAGCCCTTTGTCACTGGCACGTCCTGTCCTGGCCATATGAGGCCAGGCTGGTGTGTGCTGTGGAGAGAAGACAATAGAGGCTGAGGTGCTCTGAGGACCTGGTCTTGGCTCAGGAAGCCTCATGGATTGGCTCAGTTTGGGCAGCCTGTGTCCAAAGCCAGGGGGCCTGCCACATCCAACCTTACCGGTCAGGGAGCAGAGGAATGGGGGAGGCTCAGCATCTTGAGGCTTCTGGCAGTGGGGCGGGGGGGCCCCAGTGAAACTGGAACTCTTCAATCCTAATTTCTCTCCCCAGGCTCTTTGTTTTAAACCAGGTTCTACCCAAGTGGAAAATACCTTAAATCTTCTGCAAACTGTTCTCCTCATCCTTTTTTAAAAAAATCTTTCTGTCTTTGTTTTGATAACCCTCCAAGTAATCACAGCAGTCTCTCCCTAAGTGGTGACTCCAACCCCATCTCAACATACCTTGGGACCCCCGTCTCCCTGGTGCTCCACCACGCTCTCCCAACACTAAATATGAACTCTCCCAGGGCTCTGCTTCCCCGTCTAGTTTGAGGTCCTCTCCTCCCCTTGTCCAAAATGCTCCCTATGCTCGGAGCCAGTGCTGTGGAAGAGCTGAATAATCCCCTCACATGGGCTGAAGGCTGTGGGTGTGTGTGGGGGGTGCCTGGTGAGGATGAGCCCAGGAGGTCAGGCCAGATGCTGGGGTACATTCCTAGTTCGCTCTCTGGAGATTGGTTCAGCTGTTTTTATCTTTTAAAAGCCAGGAGACTTAAAAAAAAAAAAACCTGAAAAACAAAACACCTCTGTTAGAACGATAAGCTTTGTAAGAGGTTATCCTAAATTCCTTCCTGGTCTCCAGCAGAGAAAGATACTTGAGCAGAGCTGACAGAGTGAGATGCCTAATGAGGGCAGAGATAATCCCAAACTGTTCTGTTTCCATCCTCCTCCCCCCGCTTTAGAGCTATGAAGGGATTCTGTTTAACCCACTGCTCGTGCTCAGGAATAATGCTGTCACATAATTTGGGTTATAGGAGGTTTCTGACGGCCTATATCCTCTCTGTGACTGAACCTGTGTTGCCTCGTGACTGCTAATTCTGTCACTCGCCTCCTGGTCATTGTGCTCACTGATTGCTGTCTTATGAGATTTGGAATTTCAGAAAGGGATGCTAAGAGAAACTGCCGGAACCCCACTTGTTCCTGGGAGGGAGAAAAGACAGCATTACCCCACCTTGTCAAGATGTGGAACAAGATATGGACTCATCCTAAAAGTGCTATTGGAGTTCCCGTCGTGGTACAGCAGAAACGAATCCGACTAGGAACATGAGGTCGCGGGTTCGATCCCTGGGCTCACTCAGTGGGTTGAGGATCTGACATGGGCATGAGCTGTGGTGTAGGCTGGCAGCAACAGCTCCGATTTGACCCCTAGCCTGGGAACTTCCATATGCCGCAGGTGAGGCCCCAAAAGGATTAAAAAAAAAAAAATGAGTGTTATGGTTGGTGAGGGGTGGTGGGAAGAGGTAAATCAAACACTGAAAGAATCTTCAACAGCCAGCAACCCTCTCTACCAGCTGTTTGCTAAGACATAGGACCCGTGCTCTCTTGGTACCCTGTATGAAAATGAGATGAAAATCAGTACATCCTTCAGGGCCAGGTATTTCCAAGACCAGTCCTGCACGCTACCTGCTTCTGAAAGTGGATAGATGCTTCTCCGGGAACTAAGGCAGACGTGGGCCCCACCCAGCCCTAGAGTCAGCCAAGTGTCCCAGCCCTGCCTTGACCAAGGCTCAGAATTCCCAGTACAAGCTTCCTTTCTAAACCTTGCTCAAAAGGCTCAGTTCTCCTTCTTCTTCTAGCGTGTGGACCCCCAGGGTTTGCAGGTAAGGGTGCAGAAGGCACAGAGGGGACCCCCGAGATGGGAGCCCTCACCTGGTGGAGCTTGAGGGCTAGTCTCTCCCGATTTCTGGGCCTAGTAGAGCCTCCCTCTCTGCTCACCAACCACCTGCTCCTGCCAAAGTGGAAAAAGGAAACAGTGGTTCATCTGTGTCACCCACACAAACTAGTCACTTTCTGGCAACCTCGCCATAAGGAGATGTCCCAGGAAGCCAGTTCAGTCCCAGCAAGGGCACGTAAATGAGGAGGATGCCAATAGAAAGTGACAGTCTAGGCCACATCTAGCAGTGGCTTCTGCTGGATAACAAAACAGGACACATGGGACTGGAAGCAGGGAGCCAGTGGGCTGAGGGCTGATCAGGAGGAGGCATCTATGCGGGTGATGGTCTAGCATGTTCTTA
This sequence comes from Catagonus wagneri, assembly GCA_004024745.2. NCBI lineage: Eukaryota > Metazoa > Chordata > Mammalia > Artiodactyla > Tayassuidae > Catagonus > Catagonus wagneri. The sequence goes on from PVHT021183556.1 coordinate 2,603,913, forward strand.
TTCCTGTTCCCCAAGCTCTGCGGAGACACTTCTCACCTGCAGAGGGGTGAAGGGGCTTGTGTCAGGTGCTGGGTCTCCAGGAAGCAGCCAGGCTGGGGTTCCATGAATAGGTGGGCTGAGCAGAGAGCTGGCAGGTGGTTCCAGAAGGAGGTGCTGACGACAGACGCTGCAGGCATCCAGCATGAGCACTGAGTGCTTGGAGCAGTGCCATACAGGCCAGAGGGACAGAGGGTGTCAGAACCCCTGGGAGCGAGCAGGCAGCCGCATCCAACAGCGGGGAGGACGTGAGGGACCCTCTGTCTCCTGTACCACCCACAGGTGCCTATTCTTGGTGAGATGGGGAGGTGTGCACCTGGACCTCACACCGAGAGGTCTTCGTTGGTGTTGGTGTCTCAAAGACCTCCTGTCACAGGGGCCAGTGACCGGGCTGAGCCAGTTCTGACCTTGCCAATGGCGTCCACCTTAAGGTCCATAAGGAGCTACCGCATCTGAGCACTAAGCTCCCTTGTCCAGGCCAGGGAGCAGTGCGGTCCCAGACGGTCAGCCCTGGTGACCAGGTGAGGCAGGGGCTATGGGGTGTGTGCTGGCTAGCAGGCAGCAGGACTGTACCTGTTCTTGTTTTAAATCAATTAATACCCTTGCTTTTACACCCCATCTTGCAAAAATGTTTAGAATCTCTAGCCTGCAAGTACTCACTCTTATCCCCTTTACTGTCATAATTTAATTTTTTAGCATATTTTTGTAAGTTGGGAGGCAATTGCACCTGTTTCCTGCTGTCCTGAATCCTAGCTCAGCTGTCTTCAAGTTAAGGTTCTCCCAGGCTGGGGAATCTGCCAAGAGACCTGCAAGATGGGGCAAAATGGTCACCCTTTCGTTGGGAGGGAGAAAGGAAAAGAGCCTCCTCACCCGACCTTCCTAGGGAAAGGAATTTGGCCCCGGTGCTTTCGAGCAGGGTAGACAGGATTAGGCTAAGTTAGAACCTCGAGCCAGAGTGCATTCAGAGGCCAAGATCATGTGTTTTGTATTATTCATAAAACTGTAAGCCCTAAATGTATTGCATTTCACTGATTTTGGATGCGGTTATTTTTTTCTTCCCATTTTAACATCTGTAAAATCAAAATGTCAACAATGCACAGTCAGTGAAATACTGTAGTTTAAAGTTTCCTGTCAGAAGCCAAAGCAAACTCTCTCTGGAGTAACCTGACTTCATTCTAGTCTCAAAGAATTCCCCCAAGTAAATTTCCCGGGAAAATGAGAAGCTCTCTCTAAACAATCATTAATGGCATAAGTAACAGAGCACACACTTGTGAAAGCCAGCACAGAACCATGGACAGCAGGAACATGTTCCAAAAATTGGTGGGTTACCGGAGAGTGAATGATTGTTGAACATTGTTTCAAGAAATAGGAAGCAAGATAGAAAATATCTTCAGAGAATAAGAAATTGTGAAATAGACCTAACAGATTTGAAAAAAGAACCAAATATGTAACCCATAAATGCCTTGAATTTCTTTTTTCTTTTTTTTTGAGTTTTTTGTTGTTGTTGAGGTATAGTTGATTTACAGAGTTGCAAAGGGATTCAGTTATACACATATATTCTTTTTCAGATTCTTTCTCCTTATAGGTTAAAACAGTGTAGTTTCCTGTGCTATATGGTAAGGGGACTTGTTATTTATCTATTTTATATATAGTGTGTATGTGTTAATCCCAAACTCCTAATTTATCCTCCCTAGTTTCCTATTGGTAACCACAAGTTTGTTTTCTTCATCTGTGGGTATATATATATATATATATATATATATATATATATATTTTAAATAAGTTTATTTGTAACATTTTTTTTAGATTCCACATTTAAGTGGTATCATATGGTATTTGTCTTTCATTGCCTGACTTCACTTAGTATGATAATCTCTATGTCCATCTACATTGCTACACATAGCATTATTTCATTCTTTCTTATAACTCATATATATCTACTTCATTTTCTTTATCCAGTCCTCTCTTGATGGACATTTAGGTTGTTTCTGCGTCTTGGCTATTGTGAATACTGTACAATAAACATTGGTGTGCATAGATCTTTTTGAATTATAGTTTTGCCCAGATATATGCCCAGGAGTGGGATTGCAGGATCATATGATAGTTCCGTTTTTAATTTTTTGAGGAACCTTTGTGCTGTTCTCCATGGTAGCTGTACTAATTTACGTTCCTACCAACAGTGTAGGAGGGCTCCCTTTTCTCCACACCCTCTCCAGCATCTGTCTATTATTTGTAGACTTTTTGATGATGGCCATTCTGACTGGTGTGAGGTGGTACCTCACTGCGGCTTTGATTTGCATTTCTTCAATAATTAGTGATATTGAGCATCTTTTCATGTGACTGTTGGCCATCTGTATGTCTTTGGAGAAATGTCTATTTAGATCTTCTGCCCACTTTTTAATTGGGTTGTTTTTTTTTTTTTGATATTGAGCTATATGAGCTATTAGTATATACATATGTTTTTTTCAAAAAATAAATTTTATTTTTTAATTTTTTTCTTTTTTTGGCCACCCCACAGCCTATGGAATTCCTGGGCAAGGGCTAAGATCTGAGTGCAACTACAGCAATGCTGGATCCTTAACACACTGTGCAGGGCCGGGGATTGAACCTGGGTCCCAGTGTTCCAGAGATGACACTGATCCCATTGTGCCACAGCAGGAACTCCGATTTGTATATTTTTGGAAATTAATCCCTTGTCAGTCACATCATTTGCAAATATTTTCTCCCATTCTTTGGTTTGTCTTTTAATTTTGTTTATGGTTTCCTTTGCTGTGCAAAAGCTTTTAAGTTTAATTAGGTCCCATCTGTTTGTTTCTGCTCTTACTTCCTTTGCTTTAGGAGACAGTTTCAACAAAAATATTGCTGCGATTTATGTCAAGGAGTATTCTGCCTATGTTTTCCTCTAAGAGTTTTATAGTATTCAGTATTGCGTTTAGGTCATTAATCCATTCTGAGTATGTTTTTGTATACAGTGTTAGATACTGTTCTAATTTCATTCTTTTACATGTAGCTGTCCAGTTTTCCCAGCACTACTTACTGAAGAGATTGTCTTTTTTCCATTGTATATTTTTGGCTCCTTTGTTTAGATTAACTGACCATAGATGTGTGGGTTTATTTCCTGGGCTTTCTATCCTGTTCCATTGATCTGTTTTTCTGTTTTTGTGCTAGTACCATATTGTTTTGATTACTGTAGATTTGTAGTATAGTCTGTAGTCAGGGGGTCTGATTCCTCTAGCTCTGGTCTTCTTTCTCAAGATTGTTTTGGCTCTTTGGTGTCTTTTGTGTTTACATACAAATTTAAAAATCTTTTGTTATAGTTCCACGGGAAATGCCACTGGTAATTTGATAGGAATTGCATTAAATCTATAGATTGCCTTGGGTAGTATAGTCATTTTGACAATACTGGTTTTTCCAATTCAAGAAAAAGACAAGAATTTCTTAAATTACATGTAGTAGTGTTTTTTTTCTTTTCATGATGGCAAGGTGAGGTCATTATTATATTAGAGTTCTCCAGAGAAATTCAGTCAGTAGGGTGTGACATATGTATGTGTGCGTCTGTGTAAAGAGAGGGAGAGATTTATTTTGAAGAAATTAATGTGATTATGGAGAGTGCCAGATACAAAATCTTCAGGGCAGGCTGGCTGACTAGAAAGACAGGGAAGAGCTGATATTGCCGCTCAGGTTCAAAGGCAGATGCAGGCAAAATTTGCATTCCTTTGAGGGGAGCTGGTCTTTTTTCTCTTAAAGCTTTCAACACATTAGATAAGGCTCACCCACATCATCGAAGGTAATCTTCTTTACTCAAAGTCTATGGCCCACTGAGGCTGGAAGGCCAGCTCTCTGATGCCCGGGGCTGAGTGACCTCGGCACATCACTACCATTTCCCAGTCCTCCAATCTCTACGGTAACCTGGGGGTGATGATAAAGCCCATATAAGGAGTTGCTGTGAGAATTAAATATGATGATACGTAGAAAATTTCCAGGATGGTACTGGGGGCAGGGCAGTGCTGGATAAATGGCAAAGGAAACAAAAAGTATTCTACCACAAAAATTGAGTGCATACATTGATGAGGAATTTTGTGGTCTATAACCTCATTGGCATAATTAAGGTGTGACTTTCACAAACCATTTGACAATTATTCTTTTAATGCTACTGTTATAACAAAGAGCATTACAAGGGAAGTTTGACATACCTTAAGTGAAACTGTGACACTTAAAACATAACAAAAGGCACACAAAAAAGGCATGATTTACAGTTTCCTGTATCAAACGGTTGGCTCATATATCAATGTTAATTGATCCTATCCTCAAACACTGTTAGAGGTTTGATTAAACCTTTGTCTTCATTTTATAACCACTAACCCTAGACCCTGTCTTAGTCTAATCCCAGATATGACCATTTTATGAGACCCCTTTCTTTAGTCATTTAAAAGCAACCGACTGGGACATCTGAGCCCAACCAGGCAGGGCAGTCAGGTATGAGAGCTCTGGGGGGCGTGGGAATGACTGGTACCCCAGAGCGAGACCCACACAGGGAAGGACCCCCAAGATTGAGCTAAGTCCTCTGAGTCCTCTGAGCCTGCTTATGTGGCTGGCTTTTATTCAGGGCTAGAAACACACAGAGAAATTTAGCCATAACATGAAGTACCATCTAACTGCAGCAATATCATAGTTTTGTAGTGTAGATGAAAAATAAAAAGGTAGGCAGCAGGTTTTTATTCTTGTCTACTCTGTGGGTACAGAAACGCGGCTTCACAGAAACAGCCACCGGCCCTGGACTCCTGTTAGGAGCAGGAATTCACACTGAGTGCCATTCCTTCCTGCCGTAAAACAGTTATAAAAAGTCCAAGTTAAGCCAGGTCTGCAGCAAATATTTTGTGGATATTATTATTTTTATAGCAACAGTAAGTAACTTCCATTTTGAGATCCCAGTTATAGTAGATGATTGTAAAGCATAAAGCAAATACAAAATCATGTACAATATTTCAGGCTTTCGCATATGAATTGACTAAAGTCAGTGTGTGGTGGACACCGAACCAGTTCAGGTGGAAAATGAAGGCACCAAATTCTCCCCAGGACCTGCAGGGACCCTCCCGGGCTCCTCACAGCAAGAGTCCCATGGGAGGGGGCCCGCTTGTCTGTCTGCAGGTGTCTGCTGGGTCAGCCTCCTGGAATTTACCCCTCTGAAACCATCTCAAAGGGGCCTCAACATTCTTAAAGACAACAAAAAAGGGTAGGTTTAGTATGTTAATCTCATACCACCAGAAAGGTATTAGAGGCAGTCTTAGTTTATTAAACAATTAGCTATATATGCATTTGCTACGAATTGCACTTCACAAATTTAACTGGACCACCCCCCACTCTGTTATATATTTTATTTTTTTCAGTAGTAAGTGTCCACCTCCCCCTCACCCATCCCTTCCTGCCACCTTCAAATTGGTGAGAAATGGGATGTGGGCCATGTTTTTGCACCTCCTCTCTCTTACATCACTTGTGTATGAATCTGGAAGTTACAGGTTTATTGAGAACAGGGAGAAGGTGTCTAACTGTCACCGTGTCATGGCTGTTCACAAAAAATTAACGTGGCCGCGTTCACCGCAGTCGTGTCTACGTCTGGGGCTCTGGTGTGTAAAGTCCAACATCAGAAGCTCATCTTATTCACTCTTTTCTTTTTTATGCTGCATCCATGGCATGAAGAAGTTCCTGGCCAGGCGTTGAACCCGCAACACAGCAGTTACAATGCCAGATCTTAACTGCTAGGCCACTAGGGAACACCTTTGTTTGTTTGTTTGTTTGTTTGTTTGTTTGTTTGTTTTGGTTTGGCTGCTCCATTTTTCTGTTAAGATGTTCGTCCTGATAGAAGGATTTTTTTCTTTTAAGACAGCTGATCTTTTAATATCACACATAGGATCATCAATTTTACATGCCTAGTTTAAATCTGTTTCAGTGATCAGTGACAAGTAAAATGAGAAGACTAATATCTGCTTGTTATACTTGACTCTGCCTTTATGAACCCTGGCATAACCAGGGATATTTATGTCAAAGCTGCGCTGTGTTGCTAGATGTTGACAGACATGAATGAGTCACTTCAAGCCTCTGCCCAGTTCATACTGGGTTTCTGCTGAGAGGTCTCTGTTACTTAGCATGAGGTGGGCCCTTCTCTTATCTGGGAGACCCGTCCCTGACCAGACTTCTCCATCTGGCCAAGAAGTTCAGAAGCTCACAGGGCATATTGGCTGGATACCACTAGCCTGTCTTCATGATGTCATTATCCAGAGGCCTTGGTGAGACCTCAGTGGCCTTTAGGGCATCCAGGCATAGTCAGGTCACTGGTGCGTTCTGTGCTTGCCTGTCCTTAGTGTTGAGAATGTAGCTGGCGGGGTGGGGTGGATTACAAGACTTTCTGGGTATATGTTCTGTGTTCTAAATTTCTCCTGTCTTGCAACTTGACCAGACCTTTTGAAATGAAAAACCCACACATTAAAGACTGTTCTCAGGTGCTGTGGAAATAGAATGTGAGTTATCACTGTAACTTTAAACTGCTATTTTTTTTTTTTTTTTGGTGTTGATTCTCTTTGTAGGTAATGCCCTGCTGCTAATTATTATAGAGATTTTATTGACTACAATCACTGCTTCACCTCTTTTCCTAACTTGTCACCCAAGATTTGTTTTCCTCCAGTAAAGGCTCTGAAAGTGCCATCCCCACTGCCTGTTACAGATAAGGCTCTGCTCTCTTATAAACCCTCTGGGTTTTGTGTCGCCTTTTCCTTGCAGTGGTGGTAGGAGATTTTTCAGAGGAGCCTTGGCTTTGGGGCAGGAATAGAACAGCTTCCTGGCAAAGTCATACCTGAAAAATCGACCACTGTGCAGAAGTGGTTTCTTTCTGATGCTTTCAGTGTCAGGCCGTGCAACATCTTTGTGGCTGCCGGAGCCCATGGTTTAATTGCTCTCTGTGTTCTCTGGATAAAGCAGAAGGAAGAAAAGTCAGGTTTTGATCTCCCATTTAGCAAGGAGACTCGAGTGACAGATGCCCACGTTTTCCTAATTATTCTCTTTGCAGTATTTTATTCTTTCTCCTCTGAACATTTTTCCCTGACTTTTAAATCTCTCATATGTTTTCCCAAGGGGACAGCCTTGTCTATTTCCTGCACTTAAAAGAGTACGAAGAAGTTGCTTTTCTTTGATCTCTTGTGTGACTGCCTTGCTATAGATGTTGAAACAGACTGCTGTTTAAATCTTAATTCACACTCCTTGTAAGGGAATGGGAAAAGTCAATGAGGAAAAGCTTAAGAGGTGGTATAATTAACATGCACCAAGTTTCAATGCATTTAAACCCATTTATTTATTTATTTATTTATTTATTTATTTATTATCATTATGCTGATGACTGTCAGCAATTAAAGGGACCCTTTATTCCCTACTATATTGTTATGCCTATTATAGAAAATAATCTCTGACATAATTGCTATCATAGGTTTATGGAAATACATCTATTTGGGTCTTCCTGTTTAAAATAAAATAAAAAAATACTTTTTCTGCTCTTGGTCCTCAAAACTGTATATTTTGAATAAAATTTATTGAATCTGAAAATGTCCTTTCCTAAGTGGTTAATAGCATATAACCATGGAAAGAGAAATTTTACTTATGCTCATTGAATCAATCCCTTCAGAATCTAAAAGAATCACATCTAGTTGGTACAGCTTCAATTTTTCCTAATCTTGGCTTTACCTATTTTGTCTAAAGTAGAAGGAAATATCATCGGAATATACATAAAACCAGCATCTTTTTAAAAATGAAAGCTAACTACTTTGTAGTTTCCATTTGAACCATTGAAGGAGAATAAATATCTTCTTTTATTTATTTGTTTATTTTTGTCTTTTTAGGGCTGCAACCATGAGGTATAGAGGTTCCCAGGCCAGGGGTCGAATTAGAGTGTGGCCGCTGGCTTATGCCCCAGCCACAGCAATGCCAGATCCGAGCCATGTCTGCGACCTATACCAGAGCTCACAGCAATGCCAGATCCTCAACCCACTGAGTAAGGCCAGGTATTGAACATGTGTCCTCATGGATACTAGTCAGATTTGTTTCCACTGAGCTATGATGGGAACTCCAACATCTTCTTTTAAAGGCAGCTCTGAATACTTAAAAATGTCAGAGTCTCAATAGTTTGAGATTGACTTTTCTTAGGTGATTGGGTTAATTTGGATTTAGAAAAAGCTCAAATGAAGACTTTCATTAAAGACCACCTGATGGACTGGGACCCTTTCTACTGCTGGTCATCTTTAAAATGGGGACTGACATTTGTCAGAAAAGGATCAAGAAGAATTTAGACTGTAAGCCCACTCTTGAGGACACTTGGTAGCAATTGTAGATTGCCCCACTTTGAATGCTGGTCTAAGGATTGTTCAGTGCAGGTTCAATGACAATTAGGCTGGTGCCTGAAAATGAGGGGATTTCAACACATTTTGAAGCTCCAGAACTCTTACAGGCACCAGAAATTGACCATGTAAGATTGCACACTTTACCTAACATGGGGGGCATTTGATGAAGTTACTGAATTTTTTGGAGGTTCTTTGTCTCCAGTGTCATTTTTCACTAGTGAGGATTGAAAATAATGGAAATGCAATGAGCAGTGGTGCTGCCCCTGCTTTGCCCAAACCTCAGTTGGTTTCATCCAGTGATATTACCCAGCAGCATATTTTGTGGCATCCGTTGGACTCTCACCATGGCCCAAGAAATGCTTTGACTGAACACATCATCACGTATTTAAAACGTAAGTATCAAATTCCCATAGAAATGCGAGCTGTGATATCTACATACAGCTAGACAGTCAGCATTTAAGACTTCTTGTATCCAGGCCTCCACACCGTGGGCAATTCTCTGTTCCCAGGGAAGCAGTCTACTGGAACGATGTACAGGAATTAGCACAACCTCGCTTGTCCCAGGGGTGTGTCATTACATAGTGATTTGGAAGCTGGGGAAGATCTTCCGGGACTGTCTCTCCTTCGCCAGCCACAATGTTTGGCAGGTGGATGCCATGCAGTAAAGCATTGCCAAGATGAATAAGAAGAACCAAGTTTTACCAATTCAGTGCATTGGGAAGGAAAATTGTATTTTTTTGCTTCAAATTGACTTTTAATTTGAAACAAAAATTAAAAGCTTTATTTCTATTTTATTTTGTTTTATTTTAATCTACTCAAATGCTGGTTATCTCAAACAAAGCTGTCATCCAGATATTTACTAATCTTCTGCAGTATTTCAAGCTTCCTGCCAGATACTGTAAATCAAAAACGAGTGACCCCACAGTGCCTGCTTTCAAGGCGGCAGCAGCGATTCCTGCCCAGCTTCTGGGTGGCGGTGACGATGGGAAGAAGAAGGCCAGCTGATCCCAAGATTGCTGTTGGAGTGCAGGGTAGAGCCTTTCTCTGTCCTCTGTAACATTAGCAATTTTATATAATGGCTCACATTTTACATAATGCTCTCCTGGGAACCCCTGGAGCCCCCATGATCCTGAAGAAGACAGCTTAAACCTGGACCTCCCCCCAGGATATTGCAAAGGTGTCTGGAGTGGCCCTGAACACTGGCCTTGCTTGTGGGCCAAGTGCAGGAGCTGGCTTTTGATCATTCTCATCCCCTTGATGTCTACGGTAACCTCAGTCACCTGCATGGGGCCTCTGTCGCCCCAGAGGACCCTCCAGATCCTCAAGTTCTGCCCTGCTGTCCAGCGCAATCTCTCTCTTGGTGGGTCCCATGTCCATGTCCCTTAGCCCAGTGCCATCGCTGGCAGGGATGGTGGAGACGAATCCCTGGGTGGAGCCAGGGGGTCAGTACCACCCTGCAGGGTATCAGTCCCAGTCCCAAACAGCCATCACTGTGCCCCACCTGGCTGAGAGCATCGAAAGCACCATCTGCACCTGCTGCTCTACCACCTGCACCTGCTTCTGCAGCGTCAGCAGCTTCCTTATGGCATCTATGTCATCCACCAGGCTGGAAATAGAACGTTTAACAGGGCAAAGCTCCTGAATGTTGGGGTGTGGGAGGCCCTGCATGATGAAGAATGGGACTGCCTGTTCTTGCAAGATGTGGCCCTCCTGCCAGAGAACGGCCACAATCTGTATGTATGTGACCCAGCAGAATCTGGCATGTTGCTGTGGCCATGAACAAATTTGGGTACAGCCTCCCTTACCCCCAGTACTTTGGAGGGGTCTTGGCACTCACTCCTGACCAGTACCTGCAGATGAATGGCTTCCCAGTGAGTACTGGGGCTGGGGTGGTGAAGATGATGAGCTTTCTACCGGGGTACACCTGGCTGGGATGAAGATCTCTCACCACCGCTCCCCCCCATTCTGTGGGACGTTATAAGATGGCGAATCACCCAGGAGATAAGGGCAATGAGGAAAATCCCCACAGTTTTGACCTCCTGATCCATATTCAGAATTCCTGGACACAAGATGGGATGTGAACTCACTAACAGACTAGTTGCTGGCTTGAGAGCTGGGCCTCTCTATGGGAACATCACAGCAGACATTGGAACTGACCCTTGGGGTCCCTGGCCTCCCTCTGGGCTCTGTTATCCACTTGGTTCCTCCCAGGCTTTGCATCAAGAGAGCCTGGCCCTCTGCCTACTGCCAACCACACAGCTACCCATGATTCACACCGACTCCTCATGTCTTGCCCACCTTGATCATGAAACTGAATCAGAGGGGTTGTATTCTTCCCAGCCTCAGTTCCTCGCTGCTCTTAGAGGGATGTTGTGGGCACTGAGCTCCAGTGCTGTGCTAGGGGACAGGGCCTCTCCTCACCTCTGGACTGGAGCTGGACTCCTCTAGCCCTACAGGGTGCCTCTTTCTCAGGTCACCTGCTGGGGCTTATGACTGAGTCCTTGATGTCGTGATTTTATCTGACAACTCCTGGGAGTCCCCCTGCCCATGGGTAGGAGCAGGGCTGGACCCCAAATCCCTTCCTCTTCCATGGAGAGAAGACTGACCTAGCTTCTCCCAGGACCTCTGTGAATTTTATTCTATCTGTGGTTCCCAGGAAGTGTGTTTGAAGGAAGCCCCTCCCTGGTATTTCATCCAGTGCAGGAGCAGCTCCCTCTTCTAGACCTGGCTCAGGGGGCTGGGATTTTTTTTTATTTTTATTTTTATTTTATTTTATGTTTTTTGCTTTTTAGGGCTGCACCCATGGCATATGGAGGATCCCATACTAGGGGTAGAATCGGAGCTACAGCTGCCGGCCTATGCCACAGCCACAGCAACACAGGATCCGAGCCATGCCTGTGACCTACATCACAGCTCATGGCAACACCAGATCCTTAACCCACTGAGCAAGGCCAGGGATTGAACCCACAACCTCATGGTTACTAGTTGGATTCGTTTCTGCTGCACTACAATGAGAACTCCAAGGGGGCTGGGATTTTGATATATTTTCCAATAAAGGACTCTTTCTTGCCTCTGAAAAAAAAAAAAAGCGAGTGACATATGATTTCTGAATGCAGTAGCTCTCGGGCCAGTAGAAAAAGACACATGAATCTAGTGAGCTATGATGGGAAAATACAGACACTGCCACAGTGGCAAAGGACGGTATGTAAATGACTTGGACTTGCAGCCTGGAATAGAAAAGGTGGTGAGGTCTGGCTGATGACGGATCTTGGAGATTGTTCCAAGTGGACAAGGGTGGTCTTCTTGGCAGGGTAGTAACTGTTACAGACGTACAGAGGACCGGGAGACTCTGGTTTGGAATCGAAGCTTATGGTTGGATTGTGGGAAGGTGAGTTAGAAGGAAGCAGAGCTTTATCATAATGGATCTTATACATTGTAGTAAGTCTGGATTTTCCTATAGGAAGCATATTAATTTTGTAGATCTAATATAGGCCAGATTTCCTTGATGGTGGTAATTCTTTCTCAAAATGGCACAAAGGTCTACCATTTCATTTCCCATTTCTGCTTTAACGGTGTGTTCATTTGCTGATTCATTCTTTCATGAAATTGTTAATAAACATCAAGTTTAAGCCAGATACTAGGCACCTCAGTAAGAAAGGAATCCTGTATTGACAGATCGCCCAACAAATATCTGCTTGAACTGTGGTAACCACGGCCAATAGTGACCCCCTAATGCAGAGCCCCAGTGGATTTTTGACACCAATCCTGCTTCAAACACAGAATATTGACATGTAAAATAAAAAGAAGGAAATTTAAGAGACATAGGTATATTTAAACAACAACTGCATCTTCATAGACAACAGCAAAATACAAGGGAACAAAGTGGCAAGTTGGGCTGAAGACTGCTAAAATCTAGATTCCTTCAGGATTAAAGTGGACCCTTTGACAGGGCTGATTCCTTCTTCTTTTTTTAGTCTTTCTTTAAGAAGTTGATTAATTTTTAATTTTTTAAAAAATTAAAAGATTACTGATGTATTGTTTATTAAATATTATCTTCAGGTGCACGACACAGTGATTCAATATTTTGATAGAGTACACGTCACACAAAGTTGTTATTAAGTATTGACTATATTCCCTGTACTTTATGTCCCGGTTACACTCTTATAATGTGTAATTTGTATCTCTTAATCCCCTTCACCTATTTTGCCCCTTATCTTAACCCTCTCCCGTTTAGCATCTATGGGTAACCTAAGTATTCATCAATAGTTAATGTATAGAGAAGATGTGATACATATATGCACAGCCTGCTTAGGTTCTGAAGATGGGATATTACTCAACCCAAAAATAAATGAAATCCTGCCATTTGCGACAACTTGGATGGACCCGGATGGTATTATGCTTTATGAAATAAGTCAGAGAAAGACAAATATTTGTATGTTTTCACTTGTACGTGAAGCATAACAAAGCAAATCAAAGCAAGCAAATGTAGCAAAACAAACAGAATTACAGTACCAATTGCTTCTTGGAACAGGGGCCTGTGATTTTCTTCCTCAGAAGAGGAAGCTGAAAAAAACCCTGCTCTACCTTCAGAGGTTTGTGGAGTATACAAAACTGCAGACCTGCAAAGGGAGAGAGAAGACAAGCTCCCAACCAAACCTAAACTGTTAGTTGGTTCTCTAGTATGTGGCATATTCCATGGCACAGGAAACCTGTGCTATGAGTGTAAGCCATGGTCCTAAACTGGGGTTTTGGGGATGGAACCAGTAAGGACAATTAGAAACCTCCGGATAAGAGAGCAGGTAGGAGCAGGACGAAGAGGAACAGACAGGTAAAGGGAAACACTTTCTCAGGTGAATCTGCATACAAATTACTAAAACACATCAGAAGATTGAACACTTAAGGAAGATAACCAAAAAAATCAATAATGAGGTAAAAATTAAAAAGAGGTGAAGTTGATAATGTCTTCGAAAACATCCACGATCATAGGGAGTTCCCATTGTGGCCCAGTGGAAACAAATCTGACTAGTAGCCATGAGAATTCGGGCTTGATTCCTGGCCTCGCTCAGTGGGTTAGAGGATCCAGTGTTGCTGTGAGCTGTGGTGTAGGTCGCAGATGAGGCTCAGATCCCGCCCTGCTGTGGCTGTGGTATAGGCTAGCAACTGTAGCTCTGCTTCGACCCCTGGCCTGGGAACTTCCATATGCTGCAAGTGCAGCCCTAAAAAATAAATAAAAAAATAAATAAATAAATAAATAAATAAATAAAACAAAAAATCTGGAGTCATAAAAAAGGGAGAGACATCCATAAAAGAACAGGAAATCATGAAAGATTGACAGAACTAAAATGAGATGAATATGAAAGAGAATGTTAGAAATTCTAGAAACAAATAATAGAATTATTGATATAAAACAGATTTATTAACATGGATAAACTGATGGTGGGACCTAGTCAGAGAGGAAATGAGCAAATTGAAAGTTGATACTAAGGAATTCATACCACATAGCGGAAGACAGGAGTCTGTTTATTCTTTTTCCTGTTGTTGATGGGCATCTTAGTTATTTTGGGCTTTTATCACAAAATATCATGGACTGAGTGGCTTCTAACAGCTGAGATATATTGTTCGGAGTTTTGGAGGTGGAAGTCCAACATGGAGTTGCCAGCCTGATCGGGTTCTGATGAGAGTCCTTTTCGGGTTAAAGGCTGCTGATATCTTGCTGTGTCCTCACCTGGTGGAAGGGACAAGGGTGCTTTCCTGGGTCACTTATTTTTTATTTTTAAAAATTACTCAGTGAATTTTATTACATTTTTAGTTGTACAACAGTCACTGCTATTTGCAATATACTTGACTGGACTAGTTCCAAAATTCTTCAAGAATGGATTCTATGACCAGATGTGTTCTTCACTTTTTTTGGGAGTGGAGTGGGGGTGGGGGAAGGACAGAACAGTGTAAAAAGCAATTAACTGGAAGGGTTTAAGACAAAAAGACAAATCTACTCCTCAGATTAATCAAGAAATCCCTTTTTTCCCCCTTGTCCTTTAAAGTTTTGTCACGATTGTGATAGAACATGATAGAGGATAATATGAGAATATATATTTATGTACATCTTTGGTCACTTTTATAAGGGCACTAATCCCATTCATCATGGCTTGCCTGCATGACCTAATCACCTCTCACCTCACGTTCATTAGGTGATTAGGGACCTAATCATCTCCCCCATCACCTTCCCACCTCCTAATACCATCATCTTGGAGGCTTCAACATATGAATTTGGGGGGCGGTTATTTACATACAGAGCAGAGCAATAAACATTTGTGTTGTTATCAGTTTTGATTATTATGAATAAAGTTGCTCTAACTTTTTTGTAAAAGTCTTTTCTTGAATCTGTGTATTTATTTCTCTTGAGTAGATACAAGAAGAATTGCTGGATTATAGATTAGGCTGAGTTTATAAAAAACTTCCAACAACTTTTTTTTATAGGAGACTGTATCCTTTAACTCTAGCAAATTCTGAGGATTCCAGTTGTTCTACGTCCTTGTTTACATTTAGTATCGCCCATCTTTTACATTGTATCTGTTCCAATGTGTGTGAATTGGTATCTCAAGGTGACTTTAATTAGTACTTCTCTGATGTTTTACGACATTCAACATTTCACATTCTTTTCATCCATGTCTTCCTTTGGGAAGTGTCCGAGTCTTTTGTACACTTGTAAAAAAAATTAGGTGGTTTTCTTTATTGTTGAACTGTAGGAATTACTATATATTCTGTATTTGAGTTCTTGGTCAGATATGTGTATTGCAAATTGCTTCTCCTAGTTTATAGCTTGCATATTCATTTTATTAATGGCATACTTTGAGTTTTTATTTTCTTTGAGGTCTAATTTCCTAAAATTTTTTTTTTTTTTTAATGGCCGCACCTGTGGCATATGGAAGTTCCCAGGCGGGGTCGAATTGGAGCTACAGCTGCCAGCCTGCACCACAGCCACAGCATTGCGGGATCCGAGCCGTGTCTGCGACCCACCTATGGCAACACTGGATCCTTAACCCACTGAGCAATGCCAGGGATCGAACCTGCAACCTCATGAATTTTAGCCGGGTTTGTTAACCGCTGAACCATGAAGGGAGCTCCCAATTTGTCAACTTCTAATTTTATGGCTATGACTTTAATTATAATCTATGACTGCAAATATCTTATGTCCTAGTAGGGAATTCATAATTATGCCTATTGTATATGGACAGGTGAATTCTTTAAAGAGATTTATGATATTCATTAAAGTGGTCTTTTAATCTTTACTTGTACAATAGAAAGTTGATTATAAATGGGGCCATTTAAAATTGATTTCAATAATAGGTCTGTAGGCTTAAGTGGAGGGATTTTCATTATTAAGAATGTACTTCAGAATGTGGGAACCTTATATCATGCGTTATATTTATATA
>PVHT021183556.1:2619862-2637646 GCA_004024745.2 Catagonus wagneri
CTAGGGGTCTAATCGGAGCTGTGGCCACTGGCCTGTGCCGCAGCCACAGCAACGCAGGATCCGAGCCGCGTCTGCAACCTACACCACAGCTCACGGCAACGCCGGATCGTTAACCCACTGAGCAAGGGCAGGGATCGAACCCGCAACCTCATGGTTCCTAGTCAGATTCGTTAACCACTGCGCCACGACGGGAACTCCATATTTATATATTTTTAGACTATACAAATATACATATATACTATCAGTTTGCCAATATTTCTCTTCTTTCCAAGTATAAATTGAAAACTTTGCTTTTTGCCTTTAACATTGCATGCTTTTCTGCAAAATGTAGGTCATGACACATGAACTTTTATGTTTTGACTACTAACAGACATTGTGGCACGTGTGTTAAATGCTATTAGTACAGTTATTAGAAAGGAATTTAGAAAGAATTAAGCATTTCATTAATTTAAAACATTTGAGAACACCACTTATATTTGGTTTTGATCAAATGTATTTTCTTTGCGACATGGTGAAAATAAAATAGGTGTCCTAATCAAATCTCCCTTTTTTTTTCTTTTTGTACTTCCAAAGCCTGTAAACAGACAAGGTGAAAGTGATTTACAGATATGTTGCTTTGTGTGCTAAGGTTTCTGTCGATATTTACTCCAGAGTAGGCAATGGCACTGTTGTCATACTAAGTTTCCAATGTCACTTTTTCTCTCTGGAAATAATGAGAATGTTGCATCTTTCTGTTCATTTGCTTTGCTTTTGTTTATTTTTTAAGTAGATTTTTATTTTTTCTATTATAGTTGATTTACAATGTTCTGTCAATTTCTGCCGTATAGCAAAGTGACCCAGTCTCTATCTATCTATCTATCTATCTATCTATCTATCTATCTATAGATATACATCTATGTATGCCTGTTTGCATAGATGCATATACACACGCATACACACACACACACATATATACGTGTGTATATATATATATATATATATATATATATATACACATTCTTTTTCTTACATTATCCTCCATCATGTTCCATCACAAGTGACTAGATATAGCTTCCCGTGCTATACAGCAGGATCTCATTGCTTATCCACTCCAAATGCAATAGTTTGCATCTACTAACCCCAAACTCATTTTGGTTCTTCTTTAACAGCTTTATTGTGATGGTTATTCATGTACAATTCACTTTAACCAATTTGAATTAATCATTTTATGGTGTAGTCATGGAGTCATGCAGCCATCATCATGATCAGTTTTAGAGCACTTTTATCACCCTGGAGAAGAAACCTGGCACTCATTAGTAAGTACTCTATAGTTCGTCCCCACCCTCACCCACTCCCCAGCCTTGGGCACCATGAATCTACTCTGTCTTTACAGATTTTTCTACTTGGGACACTTCATATAGGTGCAGGCACACAGTAAGTAATCTTTTGTGACTTGCTTCTTTCACTGAGCATAATGTTTTCACAGTTCCTCTGTGTTGTAGCCTGAATCTGTACCTCATTCATTTTTATGACTGAATAATATTTCATTATATGGCCATGCCACTTTTTGTTTCTCTGTTCACTGGGTGATGGAGATTTGGGTTTTTTTCCACTTTTTGGTTGTGAATTATGCTGCTGTGAACATTCACATATGAGCTTTCTGTGTGGACTTTTCATTCTCCTTGTGTGTACATATACACACACTTCAGAATGGGATTTTGAGGTCATATGGTAACTCTGTTTCATATTTTGAGGAGTTGCCAAACTGTTTTTCTGAAGTGACTGAATTTGATTTATGTTAAAGTTTTTCCTAATCCACTTTCAGAAAGGAGTATGTCACCTTGTGATAGATACTTGGGTTTGGCTTTGCCTTTCCCCTTTGTGTCTTCAAGATGATACATGTCTTCTGCTCACTCTGTGTGTTCTGCAAAAATAGATGTTTCGAGTACTTGGAGATTTTGTCTGTTTTAGGATTATATGTCAGAATTTGGCATTATTGACTTTTAAAAATGTTGAAATATAGTTATTTACAATGTTATATTAGTTTCAGGTACACTAACATAGTGAATAAGATTTTTATGAATTATACTTCATTTAAAGTTATTATAGGAGTTCCTGTCGTGGTTCAGTGGTTAACGAATTCAACTAGGAACCATGAGTTTGCGGGTTTGATCTCTGGCCTTGCTCAGTGGGTTAAGGATCCGGCGTTGCCGTGAGCTGTGGTGTAGGATGCAGACGCGGCTCGGATCCCGCGTTGCTGTGGCTGTGGCCTAGGCCGGCGGCTACAGCTCCTGTTTGACCCCTAGCCTGGGAACCTCCATATGCCATGGGTGCAGCCTTAGATATGGCAAAAAGACAAAAGAAAGTTATTATAAACTATTGGCTATTTCTCCGAACTGTACACTTTAAAATCTTATTTTATTTGAGTCTGGTAGTCTACCTTTTAATCTCTTTCCCCTTCTCCATCCTTCCCCCACTTCTCCTGTGTTACTGTGTTAGTGATCAAGGTGGTACCCTAGTCACTAGCGATGTTGCCTGAGTGGCTTTATTGCGTTCAGTTTCCCCCAAGTGCTGAGAGTTTGTTTTGTCCAAGCAAGAACTGCAGGCTGCAAAGATGGAGTTATTTTCGACTAACGTTGGCTTCCTCCTTGTAAATTTGAGCTGACTATTATTTCTCGACAAAGCGTGGGTTATCCAGGCTTGATTTGCAGGTGCGCTATTGTGCCTTATGAGGGGACATATAAGGGTATCTTGTGGGTTTTGATCCATATATTAAAGCCCTGAGATCTGGCAGAACTAGAGGTAGGGGCACTGATGTGCTAGAGACCAAGAGCCTGTGTGAGCTTTCCTTGAACTGAATGAAATCTGTGCAGAAACGGGGGATGGGCGTGCGGAGAGGAAGTTACACGTGCTACAGGGACCAGCTGCTAAATTACATTTCCTGACATCCCACAGTGGTCCCTGAGATCCTGGAGAGGACTTTGGGTGCTGTCCTCCTGGGTCAGATGAGGTTGTCAGACAAGGTTATGTAAGTGATTCAAAGCCCTCTAATCTGCACAGGGCGGCTGGTCTCTGCTGCACATGTAACTGCCCTCCGCCCCCTCATCTTCGAGCAGCTTTCATTCAGTTCAGTGAGGGTCTGATGGACTTGTCCGCCTCCAGTCTCCGGATGATGGGAGGCAGGAGAAAGCCAGTGACAGCTGTCTCAGGCAGCTGTGAGGTCCCCTGGGGCTTCTGCCAGCAGAAGAGACTGATGGAAACAACTAGCATCTGGGGAGAGCGCTCTCTGGGAACTGCCTCCCCGGCCACTGCCCTTAGCATCTTGTCCTGGGACAAGGAAATTAAGTGTCAATTTGGAGAGGATTCATTTTTCACTGCTACCTCCTAGGCTCTACCAGCTGAGCATGAATCATTCCAGGGAAAATGTGGTGGTTACTCTTCGCAGTTGTCAACCTAACGTGTGTCGTTTATTTTATTTATTGTCTTTTATTATTTACTGAGAAGAAAGAGTTAATAATTGCTTTCTGAGAAGCATGGACAGATGCTGATTTTCTCAGGGCATTTGGTTCTATTAACTGGCTCTCTGGTTTCTGCTGGTGAATGTTTTCCAGAAGGAACAGATCTTTTCTATATCAAAACTCTAGAACTTGTTTAAAATATTGCAGAAATCATAAAAATTCAGAAAGCAAATAATAGAAAAATCTTCACACAATTCCTTTTTTTTTTTTTGGTTCTATATGGAGTAATATGTCCACTGTGTGACTTTCTAGCTTTTTGCTTAGCTGTGCTGCTGTTAATTTTCTTTTTCTTTTACAATGAGGGCAAGCAGCTTTCTCACAGCACATTACTTACTGCTCCATATTATAAATATCGGGAAGAACATAGGATTTGGGGTCAGATCTGAGTTTAGAATTCCATTCCAGGACATAATTTTGGATGTGGAACAGGTTCCTTACCTTCCCTAAACTACGCTTTATTCAGCTGCTGAATGTGGAGAATGCCAGCTGGGAACATTGCATCTGAGCCTTATAGTATGGTGGCCACAAGTTTTATATTATCCAGATCACCAGATGAAAGGCCAATTCTTATATTTAATGTTTGTTTAGAGCAGGTCTCCTCAGTGGGAGGAGATGCCCCTGATGATGCCTGAGGGTGCTTTTGCTTGTTTCAGCTTGAAGTGGCAGCACCAGGCTACCCTGGTATCCAGTGTGTAGAGACCAGAGATGCTGCTACATGTCCTGCTTTGCGCAGAATGACTGCACCTATGAAGGCTGATGCAAGTGTCAGCTGGAAGGGGATAGAGGAGCCCTGGTCAGGGGAAGGGAAATAATGCAAGAAGTCCTGCCGAGAGGGAGACAATGTTGACATCTGCGGTGGAATATTCCTCTTCTTGAGAGAGAATGGTGAGGAGCAAGGGGACATGGTGAAGGAGTGCCCACTGTGGCACAGAGGAAACAAATCTGACTAGTATCTATGAGGATGTGGGTTCAATCCCTGGCCTTGCTCAGTGGGTCGGGTACCCAGGGTTGCTGTGAGCTGTGGTATATGTCGCAGACACGCCTCGGATTTCACGTTGCTGTGGTGTAGGCCAGCAACTGTAGCTCTGGTTTGACCCCTAACCTGGGAACTTCAATATGCCTCAGGTGTGGACCAAAAAAAAGAAAAAAAAAGAAAAAAAAAGAGGACATGGTAAGTCTCTGTACTAGGTTGTAAATATTTAAGCTGCTTAAGCAAGATGAGAATAGTTAACACATAAAAAGAATATATTATACATTTAACAAAAGGGATGCCATGTAAGATGCTTATATTTGCAGAAAAGGGAAGCTGAACCCTGTAGATACAATGAGTGGGGAAAAACAAATCAGGGACTTAGAAGCCACACATGACTGCATTCCATTCCCACCTCTAATATTTGTTGTCTGTGCGAACGTCAGGGAGTGACTAAACCTCTCTGAGCCTTGGTTCCTTCACTATAAGGTATAAATACTAATACTTTTCCTAGGAGATTGTGAGTTTTGGATTTTATTAGGATTAATGAAGTGTTAAAATGCCTACCAGGTCATATAAGATCCACCAATGTCAATATCTTCTTTCCCATGATGAGGTTTGGGGATTAGAGTTAGTCAATGTGAAGACTTTTGTTAATAAGAAAACTTTCTGTGCTGGGAAGAAAATTGGCAGAGGGTCCCAGAACTGTCTCTGAGGATTCTAGTTAGACTTTTTAGATTTAATTGCATTAGCTTATTTGTGTGCATGGCAAAAAAAAAAAAAAAAAAAAAAGAAACTGGACAAATGCTATTCAGTAAAGAGTAAGTCCACAGCCCACCGTTTCCTCCTGTTCCCCAGTTCTCTTCCCAGAGGCAATTGCAGTTTCTCATTTCTTACAATTCTTTCAGAGAGATGATTTCTCAGTATTCTGAACCGAAGAACTGAGGTTAAGGATAGACTTTCAAAGGCCCTGTGACAAATGGCAAAGAAAATCGGATTTGGGGAAGCCCAGTTTTACATGTGTAGACTCCAGACAGTAAAAGTGATGGACCTGGGAGAGACCAGGGATAGATAGACAAGTGTAACAGAGGAAGGACTATTTCTGGAAGGTAGCACTAAGCCTCAGCTTAGTTGCTGGGTGGGGGGAGAACACAACTCTAGAGACAAAAGTTGTGTCCAGAGGTCAACAGGTTTCCGTGTTCAAAGAAGAGAATCATATCACCGTTAGGTGGAAGATGTAGCATAAATAGATCCGGGAGAACAGTCTTTTTCTTCCAGAGGGTCAGGGCTTGTATCAACATGAAACAGTAATGCTCAGGAGCGTTGAGGGGAATGTTAAAGATTTGTGCATCTGCCAAACCAGTGGAGGAGAATAAGAACGTATTTGAGATTTACCTCTAGAGCGTGTAATATGCTTTTGAAGTCTCCCTGGATTATACTGATACTGGATTACACTGGCTCTGTTGCTAGCACAGGGAAAGGGATGGAAATGGAGAAAGTGTGGATCCCAGACATGAATAGTGAATGTCTCTGTCCGGTGAGTTGTTTGGAAATAGGACCAGAGCTCTTTCCTCACCTGTTTGTGGGTAACATCTAGTCCCTGAAAGCACTGTCTGGCTTGCTGCTCATGCCGAGTAACCAGACTGTGGTTCTGCTGGTGCTGCCCTGGCTGGCTTGGGTACATCTGTCTAATTTTGGCACTTGGAACTTGTAGGCCCTTTAGAACTGTAGTTCATGGCACTTTAAAAGTTAAATATGTTTGTGTATTTTCTGACTGTATGCATTTTCTTCTCCTATGGATGTTGATGCTCTCCTGTGTTCCATCTGCCTGTTTACAGATTCAGTTTTCAATAATTTGTAAAATAATTCTAACTGCTTTATACAAGGATACGTAAAACCTTTAAAAATAGAATTACATCTGCATGATAGCCTCATTAACATTTTACTAATTTTCAGTTTATCTCTAACTTTGCTGATATGTATTCTATTTTTCCTTCATGTTCTAAAACAGCCTAAGGTACTACGAACTGTTATGTGATATGAAATGTGAGGAGTCCCTTGTAAGCTGTCAGAGGCAATGCATTTGCATCATTTTATTATTAAGATTGGAAGTTTCAAAGATCATTTACTTGAAGATTGTATAGCCTAATATTTTCTAAATTATAGGGAAACTAGAAAACTTGCAAATTTCTTTTTTTTCTCCATCTTGCCCCATCTTATTTCTGTTGTGCCACTGAGTCTCCGTTTGCTATCTATTTTTATTCTCTTTCATAGATGACGTATTCTAACAAGTTAATCATGCACAGTTAGCTATGGAGAGAGTGCGGCTTTAAGGTTAAATTCATCAACGTGGTGGTTGTGGTATTTTAGTGATTTATGGATGTTTACGGCTCGAGTATGGATACAAACGAGGGCTGTCACAGTACTGTTTTCCTTTCCAGTTCACTGTACTGCCTCACCATCCATGTACCAAACCAAACAGACAAAGATCTATAATTGCAAGTCAGTTACACTTCCAGCCAGGAAAGACCCCAAGACAGATTCCCTCGGGCAGTCTTGGCTGGACCAGCACAGCGTGATGACAGGGATGGCCTTGAACTGCATGGGTTCCAAAAACAAGCATCAGTGAGATAGTGAAACATTCTCTTTGCACACGTGTTCATCACTAGGAAGGTGTTATTAACTTCTGTCTCCCTAATTTCCTCTTCCAGGCCAGAGGGTGCAAAAGGGCTGTTTAATGGAAAAAGAGAGGAAATGCAAACATCTGTAGGTGCTGAATTTTTTGCGCCTGTTAATGAGCAGGTCAGCGTTATTGGATATGTGTGGATGATAGTGATGTGGCTTGGGAGCATCCAGAAAAAAATGCTCTCTTACATTCAGTTTGTGTAAGTGCCCAGTGTTGACAAGGGCATAGGAACCAGGCTGGAGGAGGTATAACAGAAATGGTCCTTGGCTCCTGATGTCTGTACTGCACCTGAGATATTTAATGATGAGAATTACTGGAAGCCATCAGCCTGTTAGCTAATCCATTATTTCAACCCTGTTGTTTGGCACAGATAAAAACAACTGCTTCTAATGGAAAGAAAAGTTAAAAATAAATGTAGAGTGGTTTATATTAAATGAAAATATTTTTCATGGCTAAATCAAATAAGCATCATGTTTTAGGGGAATTTAGGAACATACTCTTAACTGCCAGACTTCCACCACTCAATGTTAAAAAATGTAGAATATACACATTTAAAAGAGTCAAGGGTGATGAAATAATACAAATGATGATTGTAGAATTTTACCTTTTTTTTTTTCGGATGCCCTGTGGCATATGGAGTTTCTGAGCCAGGGATCAGGTCCGAGCTGCAGTTGCAATCTATGACGTAGCTGCCGCAATGCCAGCTCCTTTAACCCACTGCCAGGCCAGGGATCAATCCTGTGTCCTGGTGCTACAGAGACACTGCCAATCCCATTGTGCCACAGCAGGAGCTCCTAGAATTTTATTCTTAAAAAATTACTTTACATTGAAATTAACTATCTGCATTATAGCCTTATTAATACTATGTTAAATATTTTACAATTTATTTCTAAAATAAAGTAATAAAACATTATAGCAATTTTAATTTGTAAGAAATGGCCCTCTTGTGGCCAGCACATAGTCTTAACTGGTTTAATATATAAGAGAGTCCTCTATAAATTGTGCTGTGCAATTCAGCTGTAACCTTTTCTAAAAAAAGAATGAGAATGTTTCAAAAGATTCAGAAGGCTTTAGATACTTTGAAGTTTATCTGGCATTAAAGGAGGGCTTGGGGAGTTCCCGTCGTGGCTCAGTGGTTAACGAGTCTGACTAGGAACCGTGAGGTTGCGGGTTCAATCCCTGGCCTTCTCAGTGGGTTGAGGATCTGGCGTTGCCGTGAGCTGTGGTGTAGGTTGCAGACGCGGCTCGGATCCCGCGTTGCTGTGGCTGTGGCGAAGGCCGGCAGCCATAGCTCCTGTTAGACCCCTAGCCTGGGAACCTCCATATGCCGCGAGTACGGCTCTAGATAAAGGCAAAAAGACAATATATATATATATTTCAACACAACTCAGGTTCAACAAGTGCCTGGATCCTAGGTCTGCATGGCTTTGCTGCCTTGCCCAAGGCCCATGGGTCTATTCTAAGTTCTCTCCTGGCTACTGGGGCTCTGCCGGCAGACTGTGTAGTTGCTTGCTAGAGAGGCTTCACCCCAATCTTTGCCTTTATGTT
This sequence comes from Catagonus wagneri, assembly GCA_004024745.2. Taxonomy (NCBI): domain Eukaryota; kingdom Metazoa; phylum Chordata; class Mammalia; order Artiodactyla; family Tayassuidae; genus Catagonus; species Catagonus wagneri. Next base: position 2,628,564 of record PVHT021183556.1, read on the forward strand.
CACATACAGTGTCTCCCCTTGTGCATGTCTTTATCCAAATTTCCCCCTTTAATAAGGACATATTGGATTAGAGGCCCACCCTACCGTCAGCCTGACATCATTTTAACTAACCACGTGTGCAAGGATCCTATTTCCAGATAAGGTTGCCCTCTGAGGAACCACAAGTTAGGACTTGGGCATATGAGTTTTGGGAGACACAATTTCATCTGTAACAGAACACCTAGGAAGCAGTGGTTATGGAACACCATGAATGGGTGAAGTGTGAAGGTTGGTGGGGGATGAGGTTGAGGAAATAACAGCTGCCAGGTAGTCGAGGGCTCATGGATCAGTGTCACATCTTAGTTTTATACTTTGAGGGATATTGGGTTTTGAATGGCAGATCGACTTGACTAATCTTAAAAAGACAACACTGGCAGGTGGATTGAGAAGAGACTGTACAAATGAAGTTATCAGACTCAAGGACATAGAGAACAGACTTGTGGTTGCCAGGGTGAGAGGGAGGGAGTGGGATGGACTGGGAGTTTCGGGTTAGTAGATGCAAACTATTCCATTTAGAATGGATAAACAACGAGGTCCTGCTGTACAGCACAGGGAACTATATCCAGTCTGTTGGGATAGACCATGGTGGAAGGTAGTATGAGAAAAAGAAAAAAAAAATGTATATATATGTGTGTGTGTGTGTGTGTGTGTGTGTGTATGACTGGGTCATTTTGCTGTACAGCAGAAATTGGCACAACACTTTAATAAATCAACTATACTTTAATCTGTAGGCTGGCAGGGGTGAAAGGAGGGAGATGGTCAGAAAGCCATCGTGGGTACCCAGGCAGGAGGTACTGGGGTGGAGAACCAGGCTGTGATGGAATGCAGCCTCAGACAGTGGTTGGGGCAAACACAGGTACTTCCGAAGGCAGAAGGGATAGGACGCACTGAGAAATTGCATGAGGGGGTGAGAAGGAGAAAACTCAGGTGAGATTTTCACATCTTGTTCTGAGTAGCAGGAAGGAGGGAGTTGCCCTGATGTGAGGTGTGTGGGGGTAATGTCCATGTGGGTGGAGGGGGTAGTGGTCAGAGGCCCGCTTGAACTCTCATACTTGCATACTAGTTCTCCTGACATCAGGGTCTTACTTCTTTCCGTTTTTTCCTCTTTCTTTATTGGTGTGTTTTTGTGTATTTTTTTCCAGTGTTTTTGAGGTATAACTGATAAATGAAAGCTGTGTGTGTTTGAGGTGTATGATGTGATGACTTGATCTGCTTAAATGTTGTGGGATGATCACCACAACCAAGCTAAATGACAACTCCATCCCTTCATCACCTTTATGTTTTCTCTTCTGTGGTGTGTACACTTCAGATCAAATTGCTGCACGTAGTCTCCAGCGTTGACTCATCTGGCATCACTGAATCTCGTGCCCTTGGACTATCATCTCCCCGTTTCTTCTAACCCCCTTGGTGATATTTCCTTACTTGACCTTTCAGGACACAAATCCGAGTCTAGACAGGGTCATTCTCATCTTTAATCATTTTTACATTGTGCTTTTCTTCTTTTATGAGATTTCGCTATGGTAGCCACTACTTTGCAAGAAAATGATGACTACTTGGTACATTTCAGAGAAAGGGACCTGTTTGATCTTCCCAGTTCTTTAATCTCTGCCTTGTTTTCTTTCTTGCCATGGTCCAGCAAACAAAGGAGAATAGTACAGTACAATGTGATGCACTGACTTCCTTTAATCACATGCAAAGGACTTTTGCAGCTTTCTTATTAACATGCTTGAGGTTCCCCTCTTCCATTTACTGAATAGCCTTCATTCAGACAGCACACACAAAATGACTCTGCAAAGGATAAAGATAGTCTTCTTTTAAAGCTATTATGCTTCTTTGAAGAGAGCAATATTTAGAGGCATTCAAACAGATAAGATTTTTAATGCATGTACGGATGTTTTTGTGCAGACACTTGAAGCCAGAGTTATTTGTGTTTAATATCTAGCTTATCTGGTGTTCATTAATTAGTTTATTCAATTCAATTGAAATTCATTGTTGAGTTTCCTCATGTGTTTCGGGTTGTAGACAGTGAAGCACAACACTTACTTTGACCCATTTATTTCTCTAGGGATGCTCTTAAATGCCTTGGAAACATCACTTTTAAAACAGAACACTCGTTTACTGATGAGGTCCGCTGGGGCACCTGGGTTTTAAGGACCACTTTATCCCTGGTGTTACATAGCTTCTGCTGCACTGTCTTTGCTCTCAGCCATTGGTTTTCTGTCCTTCAATTCTGGTTTCCACATCTACCTGAGTCCCATCTTTGCTCTGTCTTCCTAGTGGTCAAGCAATGGCATCCAGCTAGGAGATCCTGGGAGCCACATCAAGTGGAGGGATGAGGGGAAGGGAAGGTGTTCTGGACTGAGATGCAGTGCCCATGAATAATATAAAATTACTCAATCATTATATGGAAGGCAAAATATGCCTAATGAGAGAGGGACATAGATGGGCAGCAGACTTGACAGCAGAAGAAGTGAGGTAAGCGTGGATTATGGGCTGGTTTCCAGTGATGCCAACAGTGCCCCCCACCCCGTGTATCACATTGGACCGCACATACATGTACTCAAGTATTTTTGGAAGCTATGGTGCTTTGGACTCAACAACAAACACTTCCTGAGTAGATAGTGACACATCCACCTTTAGCAATGAGAACACACCTTCATGGCCAACGTAAGTCCCTGTGTGGGATATCTCTGGAAGGGTCTGACCAGGAACCCCTGAGCAGTCCTTGGTGAGAAGGCTGGTCGCTTTACTCCTCAGGGCTCAGCCTCCCTTGGTGGGGGGAGGCTCTGCCGTTTGTCTCAGGCTCAGGACCAGAGCCTTCCTGACCTGATCTCCAGACTCTAATACCGGTTGACCAACTTCCCTTCTGCCTTGACTGTCAGTCTTACAATGACTCTGTTTATGCAGGCACCACTGCAGCCCTGGGAGGGGTGACCAAGCCACTTCTACTTAGGGCACATGGAGTACCAGTGCCAGAAGGGAGCTTCCCACCTCTTCTGTGAACTTATGGTTACACCAGCATTGGTTAAGTGGGAAGTCACTCTTTTCCATCCTGTTCGTTTCCCTCCAGGGTCACAGTTAGATGTCTGATTAGGATGATAATTTTATCCCATTGATGGCAGCATCAGTAACATGCATCAGCTGATCATTCCTGTCTCGTGGTAATCCACAGTGTTTACATGATTGTTACATGATCTTACAACAGCCAAAACTTTCAAATTCTGATTCTTCCTACTTGGGAGTGAAGAAGAATATGATGTGGTAGAAATGCATTTTTTGGTATTTGTATTTGTTTTTGATTTTTCTAGTGCTGATTGGACTTTCCATCTCAGCAGATGCTGAGGTGTGCTCTGGATGCTGATGGCTATAAAAATGCATTTCATTTTAGGTAAAAGTAACTTAAGGGAAATAAAAAAATGACATAAGATTTTTAAAAAATGTTAGTGTAAGACCAAATTAATGAAATCAAAGGACCCACGTATTGGGCAAAAATAGTGAAATGGGGCTTAAAGAAAGGCAGTCATTGTTGTCTGAGGTCAGTGAGAGAAAACCTAAGGAAGCGGAGTTTCTTCATGTTCACATATCTCTGAGGAAGGGCAGGGACTCTGGGGTGGACGGGGGTGTTGGACCACACTGCAAGAAAGGACCATCTGACACATCAACCTTCCTATCTGACCTGTCCTTGGGTATAGGTAATTGTAAACAGGAATTGTCCTGTGTTAAAGAATTATGATTAATTATTAATTGTCCTGTATTCTTTAATGGCTCTCTAGGGACTTCTCAGAAAACATTGTTTTTGTATAGTACTAAAGCAGTTTCTAAAATACCCTGATATTTTAAAATCAACTGCTAAGATAAAAGCTTTTGCTTGGCCATGTGACAGCTTAAGTGGGAAAACAGCAGCCTAAATATAACAAAATTCTCAAAGCATCATTTCAGTATATCTCTTTTTTTCTTTTTAAATGGGACAAGGGTGTCCTGCATTGAGTTCTGAAGTGAACTGAGACTCTTAGGCAGAACGAGGCATGAGGCAATAGCAAATACTGTGGATTTTGCGGCCTCTAATGAGAATATAATGACTTTACCGTGTTTCGTGGTTTTACATAAAGCTTGGGCAGAATGAGGGATAGAGTGAAATCTGTTTATTTATTTATTTATTTATTTATTTATTTATATTACAGTTGACTTACAGTGTTATATTCGCTTCAGGTGTACAGCAAGGTGAATCAGTCATATATGTAAATATAGCCACTCTTATTTCCCATATAAGTGATTACAAACTGTTGAGTAGATTTTTCTGTGCTAGACAATAGGTTCTCATTAATGATCTATTTTATACTGTCATGTGTATGTGCTGTTACCACCCTCCTGATTCTTCCCTCTGCCCAACAGCTTCACCTCTGTTAACCATAAAATAGGTATTGGAGTGAAATTATTTTTTAATAGATTGTTATCTTTGACAAGCTGATCTTTCTTTTGAGAGCTCACAAAAGTGACCCCTAGTTCAGGAAGAAATATTCTCAACCTGATCATGTCCCCGAAGATGGCTGTACTGAGGTCGTGGTGTGTCACAAGATGTCAGCGAAGAGCTGATAGAGCTTATCCAAGGATTTAAAGCATTTACAAGTGTTCCCAAACTGTCTGAAACATGTATCACGGATATTGATATTTGGGGGCAACTTTGTCACCAATAGACAAAGGTTGTGCCAAAGGATAAAACTGTCATCAGCAGAATTTAGCCTGAGTTACTCAGCGTTTGAGATCTTACACATGGGTAGCTGTAGGCGGCTTGTATTTAACAGGGTCTTTGTGCATTTGACCTTTTCCTACTGGAGAATGCTGGCAAAGTTCCCTTTTTTTGTGTGTGTTTTACAAGGGCTCAAACTTCTACTTACTTCTTACCATCTAATTTCTTTTTTTTCTTCCCCATTCCTAGGCTTTTGAGGATGCACATTGACTTCTCTTATGCTACAGAGACAGTGATTACGACAATGCATTTTCTAAAGTGACTGTGTAAGTCAACAAGTCAGACAGTGCACAGAATGGGCTAATAGCTTCCTTGGTGACAAACAAGGGACATGATTCCAGTGGTGCAGGCTCACAGGGCACCCCTCTGATGTAAAGGGGTATTTCACCATGGAGGGCAGCTGTCATCTCAGCTTCTTGTCTAAAGATGCCAGATTTCTTCCCATGTGCTTGCTGAGTCCATGCAGGCTGCTATAACAGAAGACCCTAAACTGGGCAATGTAAACAACAAGCATCTGCTTCTCACAGTTCTGGAGGCTGGAAGGCTAAGATCTAAACACGGTGGAGGCCAGCTTCCTGGTCCACAGATGGCTGTCTACTCACTGTGTCCTCACGTGCCAGAAGGAGCAAGGGCACTCCCTGGGGTCTCTTTGAAAAGGGCACTAATCCCATTCAGGAGGGTGGAGCCACCCCTGTGAACTCATCGCCTCCCAGAAGCCCCACCTCTAAATACCATCACATTTGGGGATAGGTTTCAACATATACTCTCAGCCTGGAGCAGCGTTCCTTCCAGGAAAATGGTTTATGTGGTCAGGATAGGTATGTGGGCACAGTGACCTCCGGGAGTTACCCAACCAAACAAAGCTGGTCTTTTAAGACCACAATGTGGAGCATTCCAGAATGTTATGACTCCTGGTAGCATTCCTTTGGAAGATCCATTTTTCTCTGTTCTAAATGAAAGGCCGTATCTTTTTCTTGGAAATAAGACTTGGGTCTCTGGGGTGTGCAAAACCAATCATGGCCATAGAAGAATCCCCTGGAGGAGAAACATTTTTCTTTGCTTCTTTTTTTTTTCTTAATCAAGTAAATCAGTTCAGGTCTTGATGTTTCCAGATTTTATAGCCATAACATAACATCATTTTCAGATAAAGGCTCTTTAGAGCACTTTTTATTTAAAGTTTTATGTGTATGTCTATGGCAGATCTATTTCAGTGACTTGCAGGCTCTGCTTTGGGCGCAAAAGTTTTGCTGTGCTGTTCATTCCAAATCAAGCTGTCCCCCCGCCCCGGTCTATGGCTGCAGAGCTGGGGGGTGGGGGTAGGGACACTGCAGTTTGTCTTCCTGTTGATACAAGGGCTTGTCCCTCAGGAAAGGCACCAGAGGGGGCTGCATACTTAGCAGTCAGTAGAGATTCTCATAGAAAGACAGAAAATATAAATACCACAAAGGCGAAAATGCTCCTTTCTAAGCTAATAGGGTGCAGGAATAAAGCGGGGGAAATCATGGAATACAGACAGTGAGAGGATTGGTGTCTAATTCAGACCTTGCACAGGAAGGCAACTGGCACCGCCAATATGGGATTTTGATCCTAATTCTGTCTTAAAACAGTTGGAAAGGAAGTCAACAGTGTTTCTTGTTGTTTCAGAAAAGTAGGTTTTGTTCCCAGTGTAACAATATAGAATCTGTGGGGCCCATTCTGTTCACTAGATTAACTTCACTTTTTGATTCTGTTTTCTGGTGAGAGGTTCTGTGTAAGAAGAGATGAAACTCCCTCTGAAGACATAGTTCCTTTTGACTTGGCCATGGAGAGGAGGGGTCCAAGGTTGTCTCTGTGGGTGGGCTCTGGCTCAGGGCTGCCAGCATCTGCTCCCTAGATGCCACCAGCATCCCCACCTCTTGTTGCAGCAACTTGAACTATCTCCAGACATGGCAAAATCACCTTCAGTTGAAAACCGCTGTCGTAGAGGGTAAATTCTTTACTACAAAGATGTCTTGGGAGCGTATAACAGAGAAAATGAAACCACCCAACTGTCTGCACAGGTGACAGGGAACCAGAGGAAGGTATGATACAAGGATGTGACAAAGGATGGGGGCAAAGTTGAAAATGGCAGGTGAGTGAATTCTGGAGGGCTGGCATTTGGAATTTTCACTTAGACATTCTTTTTGAAATATACCTAAGTAAATGTCATTGAAATTCAAGACCTTCCTGTGGAAAACTGCTGCTGAATATATTCTGCTAGCAGCTTTCTATTTTACTTAAAATATTGTCTTTCATCTTTCTTTAGACATCCTGTTTCCCAAGTACTTCATCACACTATGCTCGCCTTTGGACTGTCTCCAAGGTCGGCATGTCTGGGTAAAGCCTCCCGATGCTGAATGAGGAAAGAAAGGTTGAGGAGGAGGGAGGGTAGCAGAGAAAATCATGAACTAGGGAAAGACATCAAAACATTTTGCTAATTGGCGTGGTAGGAATGTAAGGAGTTTGCATGGAAGAAGGGTAAAAACACCAACGAGGGAAATTCTTGCATCCCATCTTGAATTTAATTACAACGTAGTGGTGACACTGTGACCTAAAAGTTTTGGAAGTTGGTGAAGAAAAAATCTACAAAATGCTATAAAATTAACACGAGCCAGTAGACAGCAAGCTAGGAAGAAAAAGTCACTCTGTGGGTTTACTTGCATTATCAGACTGATTTTTCTCTTAAGCAGAGTTTTATTTAGGCTTTGGGTTGAAACAATCACATAATTCTTTCATTCTCAGGGGAGCAGTGATACACCTCCCTTGCCTCCTGAAACTTGATCCAGCTGTTCTAGGGCTTTTTTTGGTGTGCATCGTGGTGTCATTTTATGGTGTCACAGCCACCAAGCCTCCATTATTTTAATAATTGTGGTGATTTTATAGGCTTGGGTAGAACAGCTCAGCACCATCATGTTATCTGAGCTTTTCCCTCTGAATTAGGATGTGGGCTTATAATTAATTAACTTTAACCACAAAATGTTTGCCCTCTAATGAGTTCCCAAGTGACATGAAAACCTCATATTTCAGAAAAAATCAAAATTTGTATGTTGAGGGAGCTAGCATTATAACAGGACGCAGTCAATCCATGACTGTTGGCAACTGATGAAGTCCTCAAGTGCTTGTTACAATGAGGCTGGTCCCAGACTGCTTGTTCCTTTCAGCTGAAAAATGGGAAGTGACCTTGGCCTTTTATTACCCACCATGCGAGGTCACCTGTTTTGCCCAAGAGCAGTTTTCTGGACCAGGGAGTGTACTTGTCTTAACTCATTTAAGTACCTGGTCCCTGAAACTTCTGCCTCGGGGGCCGAACAAATAGGTATGCTGAAGAAATACTTCAGCAATTTCCTCAATGGTTAAGTATTCTATTGGTAGCACTGAGGGTTTTTTTCCTATCCTTTTCCTTTTATGATTTTGCTTTATTTTATTTATTTACTTAAAGCAGAGATTAGCTGAGATCATTTTGCCTACCAGATGTGTCTTCAACAATTTGTTATAAGGCATGACTATTATTTTTCCTTGACATTATTATTGATGTTTGCTGTGAAGATGTTTTTGGGATATGATACTAAGGAAGTATCTGGTTAAATCAGATAATCTGGTTCAAGAGGTGATTCTAAGGCTCAGTATCATCCAATACCTGGCACCTTGGAATCACTGGTCAAGAAATGAACACAGTGCATCCCACCTACTGCTTTTAAGGGGAGATGCTTTAAAACCAAGCCCTGGAGTTCCCGTCGTGGCTCAGTGGTTAATGAATCCGACTAGAAACCACGAGGTTGCGGGTTCGATCCCTGACCTTTCTCAGTGGGTTAAGGATCCGGCGTTGCCTTGAGCTGTGGTATAGGTCACAGTCGTGGCTTGGATCCTGTGTTGCTGTGGCTGTGGCATATGTCTGCGGCTACAGCTCCGATTAGACCCCTAGCCTGGGAACCTCTGTAGGCTCCAAGTGCAGTTCTAGAGAAAAAAAAAAGGCAAAAAGACAAAACAAAACAAACAAACAAAAAAAAACAAGCCCCGAGAGAGACTGTTAAACAAGTATCCTTGTTTACCTTCCATTTGCATAATACAAGTTTTTTTTTAAATAAATGCTTCATGTACTGAGAAAATAAAGTTATGTGTCCTATATCCATTACTTACCAAAACATTTTAAGGAAAGGCTTTGCTGTAAAACAGAACAACTCATTCTACTGAGGAACAGGCTGACATTTTAGTGACTTGTCATAAATATTGCAGGGGACTAAGTAAACTGAGCTTAATGATGAGTTTTACTAGGTAGTTT
>PVHT021183556.1:2637746-2657552 GCA_004024745.2 Catagonus wagneri
AGAGAGAGAGAGAGAGAGAGAGAGAGAGAGAGAGAGAGAGAGAGAGAGAGAGAGAGAGCGGGAGAGAGAGGGAGAGAGAGGGAGAGAGGGAGAGAGGGAGAGAGATGCGCCTTCACCAAGAGAGAGGAAACTGGTGTCCAGCAGATAACTTTTCTCTGTGAGGGGAGAACAAGAACCTGAGTTTTAGGGCTGAGGGGATCATAAGTGATCTACCCATGTGAAGGGGAGTTGAGACCCCAACCCCACCCCTGTGCTGTGCCCCCATCCTCAGTATTTCTTGGCCCAGACTCTGCATCTCCCTCAATGACTTTCCCTCACTTCCCTGTCCTGCCCCCATCCTCCCACTGCATCTCCTGCCTCCAGCACTTGTCGTTTTCAGTCCATCAACATTCAAAGTGTGTCCCATCTCTCTATCCTAACACCCCCGTCCTGACCACCATCTGCCTTCACATTTTCTCTTTTTCTTAGACTACCAAAAAGCACCCCAAGCCAGTCCCACTGCTTTCCACAGTGCATCCCCTGACCCCCCAGGCCTTCAGCCCCAGGGTGGCTGAAGGGATCCTTGTAAAGCTTCGTGTCACCCCTTGCCCCCACTGAAAGAGTAAAATGGCTTCTCAGGTCACTGGGAATAGGGACCTTAAGTTAATTTTAAACATCAGAATTTATACCATATGGGTTTATGCCGTATGGATCATACATGTATGTGTGCTATTATACTGTATGGGTTTATACCTCACGGGTTATACACATATGTGTGCACACAGACATGATCATGCATGTTATAGATGGAATGTCTAAAAAGTACACTATTCATGGATCATCCAATTATCTTGACATTTTCTCTTTCCCAGATATTTTCTGGAAATGAGACTTTATTAAGATATCTTGTTAGTCTAATGACCAGAAATCTTAAAATGTTTCCTGTAGCGTGAGTTGAGTCTTTTGTCCTTTCTCCAGATCTTGGCTTGTAGGTGCTTGTTTTTCTGGTTATTTGAATATCTCTTTTATTTCAACCAAGAGAGACCTGGTTGTTAGCTAGGCATTTTGCTGGAAGTTGGAATAAAAATGAACATCCTGGACTGTAAGAAACCTGGTTTCTGATGTGGACATAGCTATGGACAGCAAGTTCTTACATTTCTATTCAATCTTAAACTTTAATTCTTATTATGACATATAATGATAAAAATAACCATAATTGTAATAGCACCAGTTAACATTTATTTGTGGCCTTTTCATCCTTGTTATTACATTCAGAGCTTCATATGCATCGTCTCATTATAACTCATAGTAATATACAAGGTTATTATTAATCTCATTTTATATATGAGAAAATAAATTTTAAGAAGTGTCTTCGCCAATGTGGCATAGCTAGCAGGTACCAGCAAGCAATTTGTATCTCAGTTTCTTCCTTCCTTCCTTCCTTCCTTCCTTCCTGGTTTTTAGGGTCGCACCTGTAGCATATGCATGTTCCCAGACTAGGGGTAGAACTGGAGCTGTAGCTGCTGGCCTACACCAACCACAGTAACAAAGAATCTGAGCTGCATCTTCGACCTACACCGCAGCTCAGTGCAATGCTGCATCCTTAACCCACTGAGCGAGGCCAGGGGTCGAACCCATGTCCTCATGGATACTAGTCTGGTTCATTACTGCTAAGCCACAACAGGAACTTCTATAACTCAGTTTTTTAATACTCTGAAGGATGACTCTAAACTATCACATAATGGTGAGAATTAGGAAGGTGGGGAAAGAACTGGTGATTATTCATATCCATGCTTCTTATAATATTCCTGTAATAGTGTCTAAATTATGATGATCATTCAAAATAAAGTAGGCTGTTTCTTTAAGAAAAAGAAAAACACAAATTAAAGTTATTATCTACAGGAGGAAGTTGGGTCTTTGTACATGGAGAACTTCACAGTGTTCGTCACACCCATCTGATAAGCAGGTGTCATTTGTTGCTAGCAAGGTAGAAATGAAACCTCTTGGATGTTTATGAAACAGACTCTTTCTGTGGATTTCTCTTAAGTAAGTCGTAAAGAAAGTAGCAAAAGAGGAACCTTTGCTTTCAGACTTACACAAAAGGAGATTTCATTGGATGAGGCTGAGCTGTCTTTAAGGTTAAGTTACATTTTACCCCAGACTTAGAACAATAAAAAAACACCCACTCCAAGCATGTTTATTTGTACAATAATAGGTGAGCCTCTTGAATATGATGGAGAAATACATTGTGCTTCTTGGTTTGTGGATCACTGCCTGCTGTCCATGGAAAGAATCCAGGAGGGTCTTTGAGAACTTATAGCAGGGTTCAGGAACCTTGCCATTATTGACATTTGGGGTTGTATATTTTTTTTTTATGGAACCGTGCTGTACATTGTAGGAGGTTTATCACCACCTTTGACCTCTACCAACTAGGTGTCCCTTCCCTCCCCTCCACCTCAACCAGGTAACAGTCATACATGTCTCCAGATATCGTGATCTGTGACTTACACTTATTTGTAGGCTTGTTGTAGAAGTTATAAATCCATTGCAAGCACATTTCCTGTGGCTTCATTTTCAGAAACTCATTTTTTCACTTTTAAAATTTTGTTGAATACAGTTGATTTACAATGTTGTGATAATTTCTGCTACATGAAACTCATTTTGAATGTTCTAAGCAAGAAAGAGAAAACTGTGAAAAAACATCATAAAAAATTGTAGAAAACCACCAAACCAAAATGATGAATAAAAACATGAGGAAAAAGAAACAATGGAGATATAGAGCAACCAGAAAACAAGAGATCAAATGGAAGTAGTAAGTAATCATCCATCACTAATTACCCTAATGTTAAATGGATTGAATTCATTAATCAAAAGACACAGAGTGCCTGGATGGGTTAAAAAATCAGATCCAACTATATGCTCTCCCAGAGACTTACCTCAGCTCTAAAGACAAACAGGCTCAAAGGGAAGGAATGGAAGATGATACTTTAGGCAAATGAAAACCAAAGGAAAGCAGGTGTAGCCACACTCATATAGGACAAAGTAGATTTTAAGCCAAAAAAGGTAGTAAGAGATCAAAGGTAGACATTATACAGTGACAAAGGGGACAGTATATCAAGACATAGTATTTATTAATATATATGAACCTAACATAGGAGCACCACAATATATAAAACAATTATTAATATATCTAAAGGAGGAAATTGACAGCAACACAAAAATAGGGGACTTTAACACCCCTCTTACATCAATAGATAGATTATCCATACAGAAAGTCAACAAGGAGACAGTGGCCTGAAATGAAATATGAGAGAAGATGGATTTGGTAGATTGTACAGAACATTCCATCCAAATATAGCAGAATACACATTATTATTAAGTGCCTATAAAACATTTTCATGGATAGATCATATGTCGGCACACAAATTGGACTCACAGATTTAAGAAGATAGAATTCATATCAAGCATATTTTCTAAGCACAATTTTCTAATTTCAATAATGAAATTAGAAATCAAATAAAGATGGCAAAATCACAAATATGTGGCAACTGAACAAAATGATACTGAATAGCTATGGAATAAATGAAGAAATCAAAGGAGAAACTTTTTAAAAAGTCCTGAGGACAAATCAAAATGAAAATACAACATTCTTAAATGTATAGGATGAGTGCTTGCTTCGGCAGCACATATACTAAAATTAAATGTATAGGATGAAGTAAAAGCAATACTAAGAGGGAATTTTAGTCAATAGACCAGAAAGAGACAGAAAAATCTCAAATAAAAAAAATCTAACTTTTCACCTAAAGGAATAAGAAAAAAGAACAAATGATGCCCAAAGTCAGTATAAGGAAAAATAATAAAAATCAGAGCATAAATAAATGAAATAGAGATGATATGACAATAGATAAGATCAATAAAACTAAATACTGATTCTCTGAAAAAATAAGCATGACAAACTATATGTTAATAAATTGGACAACCTAGAATAAATGGATAAATATTTAAAACATAAAACCTTCTGAGATGGAATCATGAAGAAATAAAATGTCTAAATAGACTGGTCACTAGTTTGGAGGTTGAAATACTAATGAAATCTTCTCAAAAGACTTGACATCTTCACAAATGAATTCTACCAAACATTTGAAGAAGATTTAATGCCTATCCTTCTTAAACTCTACCAAAATTTGAAGAGGAAGGAATGCTTTTTTTCTGAGGCTGACATTACTCTGCTACCAAAACCAGACAAGAACAACTCAAAAAAAAAAAAAAAAAAGAAAATTATAGGTCATTATATCCAATGAACATAGATGCAAAAATCCTCAACACAATATTAACAAACTAAAAGAGTAATACATTGAAAGGATCATATATCAAGATCAAGTGGGATTTATTCCAGGGATACAAAGAAGGTTCAGCATGCACAAATCAATTATCATCTAAATAGATGCAGAAAAATCATTTGACAAGATTCTACCTGCAGGTATGGTAAAAGCTCTCAGTAAAATGGGTATAGAAGGAACATACCTGAACACAACAAAGGCCTTATATGACACACCCACATCTAACATCATACTCATCAGTGAGAAACTAAGAGCTGTGCCTCTAAGACTGGGAAAAAGACAAAGATGCCACTCTTGCCACATTTATTCAACATAGTATTAGAAGACCTAGCCAGAAAAATTATGCAAGAAAATGAAATGTCTTTCAAATTGGAAAGGAATAAGTAAAACTGTCACTTTTGTAGATAACATGGTTTTATATATAGAAAACCCTAATGATTCCACTGAAAAATCTATTAGAAATAATAAATGAATACTGTAAAGCTGCAGAGTACAAAATCAATGTACAAAAATTTGTTGCATTTCTATACACCAATGATGAACTGGCAGAAAGATAAATTAAGAAAAATAATCCCATTTATAATTGCAATGAAAGGGATAAAATATCTAGGAATAAGTTTAACCAAGGAGGTGAAAAACCTGTACACTGAACAAAATAAGATGTTACTGAAAGAAACTGGAGAAGATACAAAGAAATGCAAAAATATTCTGTGTCCATGGGTTGAAAGAATTAACATTGTCAAAATGTCCATATTGCCTAAAACAGTCTACAGATCACTGCAATTCCTATCAAAATTCTAGCAACATTTTTTCACAAAACTAGAACAAAAAAATCCTAACATTTATATGGAACCTCAGAAAACCCCGAATAGCCAAATCAGCCTAGAAAAAAAAGAACAAAACTGTGGACATTTCACATTATGTGATTTCAAACTGTATTACAAAAGTATGATAATCAAAACAGCATGGCATTGGAAGAAAAGCAGACACACAGATCAGTGGAACAGAATTAAGAGCCCAGCAATATGGACAATTCATTTATAAATTTCCTTAATTTTCAAAGAAGCAAATAGCACAATAGAAAAAGGACAGTCTCTTTAATAAACGGTGTTGGGAAAACTGGACAGCCACATGCAAAGAATGAAGCTAGATCACGATCTCACACCACACACACACCTCAAAATGGATAAAGAATTGAATATAAGACTTGAGACCTTAAAATCCTAGAAGGAAACATAGGCAGTACACTCTTTGACATCAGTTTTAGCAGGATCTTTCTAGATATGTCTCCTCAAAGGACATAAAAGCAAAATAAATAGGATGACATCACAAAGCTTCTGCACAGCAAAGGACATCATCAACAAAGTGAAAAGACAGCCTACCAAAAGGGAGAGGATATTTACAAATCATAATTCTGATAAGGGATTAATATGTAATATATAAAGAATTTTTTTTTTTTGTCTTTTTGCCTTTGTCTTGGGCCGCACCCGCGGCATGTGGAGGTTCCCAGGCTAGGGGTCTAACAGGAGCTGTAGCCGCCGGCCTTCGCCACCACCACAGCAACACCAGATCCAAGCTGCGTCTGCAACCTACACCACAGCTCATGGCAACGCCAGATCCTTAACCCACTGAGCAAGGCCAGGGATCAAACCCGCAACCTCACGGTTCTTAGTTGGATTCGTTAACCACTGAGCCACGAAGGGAACTCCAATATATAAAGACCTGATACATCTCAACAACAACAACAAAATACAATCCAATTAAAAAAAAGGCAGAAGAGCTAAATAGACCCTTTTCTAAAGAAGATATACAGATGGCCAAGAGGCACAGGAAAAAATGCTCAACATTGCTAAAGAACAGGGAGATGCAAATCGAAACCACAACGAGGGGAGTTCCTGTCATGGTGCAGTGAAAACAAATCCGACTAGGAACCATGAAGTTGCGGGTTTGATCCCTGGTCTCACTTAGTAGGTAAAGGATCGGCATTGCTGTGGCTGTGCTGTAGGCTGGTAGCTACAGCTCTGATTCGACCCCTAGCCTGGGAACCTCCATATGCCACAGGTGCAGCCCTAAAAAGCAAATAAACAAACAAACAAACAAACAAATATAAAAAACACAATGATGTATCACTTCATGACCTTTCAGATGACTATTATCAAAAACGCAAGAAATAAGTGTTGCAGACTATGTAAGGAAAAGGGAACTCTCATGTTGGTGGGAATGCAAACTGATGTAGCTGCTATGAAAAACAGTATGGAGGTTTCTCAAAAAATTAAGAATAGAATTATCATATGATCCAGCTGTTTCACTTCTGGGTGTTTACCTGAAGAATATGAAAACACTAATTTGAAAGGGTATATGCACCTCTGTGTTCATTGAAGCATTATTTACAATAACCAGGAAACAACTTCAGTGCCTATCAGCAGATGAATGGGTAAAGATGTTGTAAATATATTCAGTGGACTGTGCTCTATAAAATCCTTTGGTGTCCAAGAACACTAGGAAGTCTTTATCAATGTAGGACAAAAACTAACATTGGATAATCATGATTTTCTAGTTTTCATAAGAATTCCAAGGAAAAACTGTCTTAGAATAGGCGAAGAACAGGAAATTCCCTGGTGGTCTAGTGGCTGGGACCTGGCACTGTTACCGCTGCAGCCTGGCTTTGAGAGTTGAGATCCCACAACAAACCACTGCGCACTGGGGTGGCCAAAACAATAAAAAAAGATTAGAAGCAGCACAGAGGATTTTTAGTGAAAATGTTCCTGGTGATACTGCAATGGTGACATGTGTCATCACACATTTTATTCCCACTCATAGAATGTACAGTATCAAGTGAACCCTTAATGTAAACGATGAGTTTGGGGTAAAAATGATATGTTGATACAGGCTCATCAGTTGTTACAACCAGATCATTCTGGTGGGGAATGTCGATGGTGGGAAAAGCAATCAATACATTTGTGGGAGCAGGGGTTTATATATACAGGAAATCCCTGTAATGTCTGATAATTCTACTGTGAACCTAGTACTAATGTAAAGGATAAGGTCTATTTAAAAAGGATATAGGTCTTTGATTTCAGATAGTATAGGTGGTGGTTTTAATAGCTTAGGTGTCCTGTGCTGGTTTATTATCATGGTAACCTTAAGATACCCGTCTCTGGTAATCTGCCTTATCTCTTATCCCTATTGCAGGTGAGGAGAACATTGCAGACGATGTTTAGGAAAACAGAATCCCAAGGCATACATATATCCTTTTCAGTCAGTGCTAACTTTATTAAAAAGATTTGCTCAAATAATTTATATTTTTGGTCCCAGGCACTCCAGCCACATGTTTCAGTCTGGTCTTTGAAATCTCAAAATTAAAATTTGTGTACTAGGTAACTGGAATCCTTATTTTTCCTTTCCAGTGTAATTTTTAAATTCAAATACAGGTAAAAGATGAATTTCTTCAGATTCCAAAATTCTTACCAGAGGTCAGGGTGTTAATTCTTTTTTTTTTTCCAGTAGTTTTCCTACCTGACTTGGTCAATCCTGTTCGCCATGGCCATTCTTCAGGGCCCTGTGAAAAACGGTGGAGCTATAATTACCAGTTTTTACAGACTCTTTTGATCTTCAGAAGTCACTAAAAATCAGCCCACAAAACTTCTGGAAAATTCCATTCAGCCTGTGGTATATTTTTGAAAAAGCATAGTGGATCTTAAATTTCCAACTTAATTTTACTTCTGCCACTGAAATTTAAGTATCCATAATTAACTGTTTACATTCTTTAACCTAGGGTTTTAGGAGATGCATTCACAGATGTTTGAAAGAGTTATTGCCGTGATGATGTGGATATTGATGGCAGCAACGCTTTGCCAGAAGTTTCTGTTAACATTTTATTTTTAATGGGGCCTTATTTTTCAACTTTGAATTCATCATTGTCTTTCCCTCAAAGTAGTTCTCTTTTCAAGTCCCTTTTGTCAGAATGACATTAGTTTAAAACCTTTGAAACCTTATGTCTGGTAATTGTCTTTGCAATGCTTTTTTCTTCATGACTTAGCCCCAGTGTCACAGAGTCCTGCCAATTTTATGTTCAAGTGACTCTCAAGTAATTAGAACAACAAAAACAACAAAAATTTTCTACCACAGGCCTTGTTCTAATTCAGGAGCTCTTTTGGCTGCCTTTTAATTAATCTCCCTACTTATATTCTTTGTTCAATTAGACTAATACAACATTCTGTCAACAGATCTATTTCTCTCAATACCTGCGTTTAAGTTTTCTCCATACTTCTAAAACCTTCAGTCATCCTCTGTCATGCACAAGATAAAATCTAAATCCTCAAGTCTAACCTTCAAAGCCCGTCATAATCCCTCCTTGCTACCTTTTCACACATATTTCCCAAAATTCCTTCTCACTAGTTCAAATTTTTTTCTATCCATAAAACACACCATGTCATTTACTTTCAATACAAATTGACTTCCCATCTTCCCAACTCTCTTCCCCAGACACTGCTTTTTTCTTCTTTTTGAAAAATAAGCAAATATCACTGATCTTTTAACTCTTGTGATAATGGATCTGTTAAACTTTTATTATGTGGTAGCGCTGCGGGAATTTCAAAAGTAATTTATTACCTGGTTTCTTCAAGGGGTTTTTGGTATAGTTGGGGTAACAGGGAAATGCAGAATTCAGTGTTCAATGGCCTGCTTCAGTCTATAAATTTTCAGTAGTTGGAGATGTAACAGTTTAGTATGTGTTATGTATTGTATGAGCTTCTTTGTTTTTTTAAATATTATTATTATTGTTATTTTTGGCCTCAGTGTGCAATGGCTTGATGTGGGATCTCAGTTCCCAGACTAAGGACTGAACCTGGGCCATGCAGTGCAAACTCTGAATCGTAATCCCTAGACCACCAGGGGACTCCCTAAAGTTATATTTTAAGCCCCTGAAAGAACAGGTGCTGCCTTCTACATGTGTGAATATGTGTTTCTAGATTTCTTCTTAATGTTGGAAAAGTGCCTGAGAAAAATAGATTGCATGAACTTGTAGAGTTGGGTAGAGATTTGTGGTTGCCAAGGGGGAGGGGGAGGGAGTGGGATAGATTGGGAATTTGGGATTAATAGATGCAGACCATTGTCTTTGGAATGGATAGGCAATGAGATCCTGCTGTATAGCACTGGGAACTGAATCTAGTAACTTATGATGGAGCATAATAATGTGAGCAAAAAGATTATATACTTGTATGTGTAACTGGGTCACCATGCTCTACAGTAGAAAAATTGACAAAACACTGAAAACCAGCTATAGTGAAAAAAAATAAAAATAGAAATAAAAAAATGAATTAGCAAAGCATAAACAAATGATTGACCTGTACAGTGAAATTCTTAGAGTAATACATGATGGGTGCCCACACTAAACATTTTATGCTAATTTAGAACATGTAAATTAAATTCTTTCACCAATCTTTTTATGTGGGGGTAATAAGGCCTTTTTTCTTGGTATGAGTTCACTGATTGGATGGCTAAATTATTCTTCCTAGGTACTACACATTGCCCTCCATTTCTAGCTCCCATTTCTGCAAGCAGCGTGAGAAACAGTTGCCAGGATTCTGGAGGCAGAATCCTTCTAAATTTCTGTGACATTCTTCCAACTTTCACATTGCCTTGTCCCCAAAAGAGATTGCTTTATTTTCTAGCAACTCACCTTTAAGCTTTATTTTTTAGCAACTCACCTTTAACCAAAGCATTTGTTAGAAGCAATTCTCTTTTCACAGGCCATTCATCAGTTTACAAGGTATTTAATTACTCTACAAAATTACAATTTAAAGTAAGTCAAGCATAAACAAGTTTGGGAACAAATGAAACTGACTCTGGCAGTGAGTCAATTGAACTCAGGGAGCAGGAGGACTCAGAAGTACAGAGATGAGCCTCTGGTCACATAATGTGGCAGTTTGTGGACAGTGATGGTTAAGTTTCCAGGGAAGACTAGAGAGCATGGATAAATCCCATCGCTTGATCAAGTGAGGGGCCATTAAGTGAGCAACAGGGCATATCCAGCATTACTGTTCATTGCGCTGACCTGCCGCATGGGCCCACAGTGTGAAACTCAGGTTAGCACAGCATCTGCCACCATCTGTGAATCAAGGGGTGTTCCAGAGCTGGGTTCCATAGGCTTTGGTAAATGCTTTTGGTGAGTCTCACGGGGGATGGGGGGGGGATTAATTCTAAACCTGTGACTGTACATTTGCTTCCAAAGAGGTTGGGTCAGAAGCATTCTTATACTCTGAGAACTAAAATATTTTAGTGCAACCTTACTCTTGGCAGGTATACCAAACTACTTTGGAAAGAGATAACACGTGCAAGGATTACAAGAGCAGAGAGACTTCCAAAGTTCAAGTTGCTGCTTTGCGGACAAAAAATTCTGTTTTCTCACCTGGAAGTTTTCCCCCACTTTTTTCCTCAGTGCTTCCATGGAGCACTTCTATGTGACCACAGAAAAAATGGCTCACACTCAGATTAGAATTTAGATTTTCCTTTGTCCTTGTAAAGCAGTTCGTGTTCTTGGAAGCAATCTAAAAATATCCCGTTCGCTTCTCGCCTTCATGCTCATTATTTTTAACCTCTTGTGGATGATTGTTATTCTGCACACAGTGGGCTGAATACATTAAATCTGAAAGGCATTGTTTGTGCTCACAGACGTTATGTGCACTTACTTTTTAAATAAAGGATACATTTGAATTGCAGAATGGCAAAAAAGGTTAATGTTTAGCTAAAAGACTAGTTGTTTTTAAAAATACTTGCAGCAAACTGACCTTTCCTACTGGTTTAATAATTTCCAAAAGCAAAGGTAAATGGTTCCGGTAGGCATTTTAACACTCCATCACCAGCAAGCATTTACAAAGCATCTGTTAAGTGAGACATCTTCCCTGGGGAGTGCTCAGTGTTACTGCAAATGATTTACCATCTTCCTGTTGACGTTTGTTCAGCTTCTCTTTTTCTGGAATCCATTCCAGATTCCCAGAGTTGAATCTTTCCTGTGGACTCTGGAATCTGCATGTGTTTTGAAACACGATGATAATTTCTCCCTGGAGTGATATTGAAAACAGACGCTCTCGGCATTTTCTTTCCATAGAGAGATTATAAATTATATCCTTCCAGAAGCAGGCCCAGACTGGGGGGTTAAAATCTGGCAAGAGAGCAAGTCAACTTTTTGTAATATGAGAACTCACACTGAAGACTTGGCCTTTCTGTCTGTTGGACTTTGGAAATTTGCACCAGTCATACTGAGAAATGGCTTTTAATCAAATCGGATACACCCGGAGGACAGCTAAGCAGGAGGTTGGTGACAGGGTATTTAGAAATTAAACAGATTCAACCAAGAGTGTTACTAAGGTCAAAATAAGCAAGAAGCAGGCAGGATCCCTCAGTGCAGGAATGCAATACAGCAGAAGCCATAACTGAGTATTTCTGTGATCCAGTGCTTGTGGGGCAAGGAAGGGCCTGGACCCACAGGCCCACAGGCAGTAAGAGATTCAGAAACCTGCAAATAAATTGTTTGTGACTGACCAGCAACCTAGGATCTGGGATTACCACACAGTCTGCCTTGAATCTTAAGACGTGATTATTGTTTTCTGGGTTCTGAGCTAAGTATCAGTCCCGACGCTGGGAGACATTTAGAAGCTGAGCTTTATTGATGGTTCACTGTAACGAGTTTGTGGGCTCTGTAACAGCCATCAATGAAACAACAGTATCAAGGCATCTTTTTGTTCTGTTTATTGTATTTTGCTTCAAAAGGAGACATGTTCTCTTTTTGACAGATAAGTACCATTCCGGGATTGATGAGAGTCCATGAAAACCTTTCACACATCTTATATTTAAACGTAAGAATGAAAGATTCTTTAGTTCTTTATTAGTCTATGTGTGTTAGGCAGAGACTTCTGATTCTTTTAAAGTTTTATTTGCTCTGAATATCATGAAGCGTTCAAAGAATTAAGATTCTCATTTCTCCCTATGTTCACTTTCAAGGATGCATATGCTCCTCTTTTTGGTGAGTCATATTTTCCTCCTTTCCATCTTTTGAAAATATTGTGGGCATCTTTTTAAAATTAAAGACCATGTGGTGGATAGGAAACCTCACATGGTACAACAGAGGTGAAGGTTTAGGGTGCGTGTTGGCTGCCGGGAGAGGCTACATGGACTCAAAGGCCAGAGATCTTGGGGGAAAGAAAGGAGTAGATGCTATTTTCTTGAAATGGTTTCATAGGGATTCTTCAGGAAGCTCAGAGAGCAGACTAACTTCGTCAGGTGCATGAGTCATGACAGCTCTGGACAGTGTTGTCCCCATGGTCACCCTTCAGGAAAGCTCTGCTCCTCCCCAGAGCTCAACCCTGTCCTGGACCCCAGGGCATTTCCAACTCGTCCATTTGTCCCCAGCTAACTGCAGAGACAGTAATGCCTTGTATGTTTCATAGTTTTGAGACATGGCATCTCCATCATTATTCCATCTAACCCAGGATTTTTTCCTTTTTTTTTTTTTTTTTTTTTTTTTTTAACCTTGGGGCTGAACCTGCAGCCTATAGAAATTCCCAGGCTAAAGGTTGAATCAGAACTGCATCTGCCGGCCTGTGCCATAGCCACAGCCACGTGGAATCTGAGCCACGTCTGTGACCTACACCATAGCTTGTAGCAAAGCCAGATCCTTAACTCACTGAGCAAGGCCAGGGATTGAACCTGCATCCTCACAGACGCTATGTCAGGTTCTTAACTCATTGAGCCACAACGAGAACTCCAGGGAATTTTGAATCTCCAGGAATTTGTTAATTCTTCAGGGTATTCATCTCTTTGGCCTAGGTGAAATGTAATTTAGTCCTAAATTTGATTACAGAACTAAAATTAGGACCACATTCAGTTTCACCTAGGCCAAAGAGATCAATACCCTGAAGGACAAAAAAATTGCTGATCATATCTATGTGTCAGGAAAGGACATTTTAGTTATTTGATTCATTTGAAAATTTTAAAGATTAAAGGCTTTGAAAATACCCCATGGTACTTCAGTAGTCTGGATGTTGCCCTTAGCTCATTATTCTACTTTTCCTTACTTATTTAATTTTTTTCCCTATTCTTTTGTTGATGTGCTCATTTGCATTAAATAGATCTGAAAGAATTTTCCTACCAATAAAATTAACTTCCACCTTGTTTAATACAAATTAAGTGCCAGAATTCTTCAAACAGGGAGCTGATATTTGTATACCTTGAAAATTCATGACACGATAGAGAATCAGGGTGCTATTTCCTCAAGAAAGGGATTTCTTAAGGCAGAAGGCATACTGCTTCTAGAATCTAGTCTCGTGCCTTATGTAATTTGCAGATTTTTGGTTTTTAAGGAGATATTATATACCACAGGGAAGTACAGCCATAATTTTGTAATAACTTTAAATGGGGTATAATCTATAAAAATATTGAATCACTAAGCTGTACACCTGCAACTAATGTAATATTGTAAATAAACTGTACTTCAATTAAAAAATGAAGTTGTGAAGTTCCCATTGGGGCTGTGTGGGTTAAGAACCTGACTAGTATCCATGAGGATACAGGTTCTATACCTGGCCTTGCTCAGTGGGTTAAGGATCCAGCATTGCTGCAAGCTGCATTGCAGTTTGCAGATATACCTTGGATCTAGTGTTTTGTTGCTGTGGCATAGGCCAGCAGCTGCTGCTCTGATTCAACCCCTAGCCTGGGAACTTCCATATGCCTCAGGTGCAGCCCTAAAAACACAAAAAGAAAAAACAAGTTGAATTTGTACATAGAAATTAATTAATTACTCATATTTTCATTAATGATGGCCCAGGCTTTTACCACTTCTCAGTTTATTATAAATTTACATTCTGAACCAGGAAAAGATACATTTTATGCACAAAGTGACTTTGGTCATTAGTTTTAATGTTCCTGCCATAAAATATAAATAACATGTAAAAATAGTTATTTTAGCAATGAGAAGAAATAATGACAACCTTATTTTATCAAGTTGAGAAGTTGTCTAGGAAATAATTTAAATATGTTTTGAAAGTATGTTGCTTTCTATATTACCATTTCACTATATATACTAAATTACATATATACTATAGAGTCTGAAGATGATTAATATTCATTATATGCTTTCACAATCATATATCTAAGTTTATAGTTAATGGTGAAAAATCAGATAATTTTCCCCTAAGTTTAAGGAAAACACCTACTCAATGTTGTACTACAGGTCTTAGCAATGCAACAACATGAAAAAAGAAAAAAGAAGAGAATACAGATTTAGAAGGAAGAAATGAAAATTTGTTTGCTGATATGATATGTTTATTCCCCAAATTCCAAAGAATCAACAACAACCAAAAATCCTAGAACTAATAAGTGATGATAGCAATGTCATAGGATATAAGGTTAATGTACGAATCAATTGCTTTCTTATTTATTGGCAGTGAACAATTGGAAGATGAATCTAAAGACACCATACAATTTGCAGTAACATTCACATATAAGAGCGCATGTGCGCA
Source organism: Catagonus wagneri (assembly GCA_004024745.2). Classification (NCBI taxonomy): domain Eukaryota; kingdom Metazoa; phylum Chordata; class Mammalia; order Artiodactyla; family Tayassuidae; genus Catagonus; species Catagonus wagneri. The sequence goes on from PVHT021183556.1 coordinate 2,652,583, forward strand.
TACCCACAGAGAAATACTTAGGTGTAAATCTAACAAAACATGTGGAATCTGTATGAAAATTACTCTGATGAATGAAATGAAGGAATATCTAAGTAAAGGGGGAGGGGTTTCCATGTTTGTGGATTGGAAGGCTTAGCACTGCCATATTTGCATGGAGAAGCAAAACACCGCAAAGTGTCAGACACATGGAAGAAAGAAGAGTCAAGTTCTGGGAGTGATAGTTCCTGACTTGACTTACTGTGAAGCTGCAATCATCAAGACAACAGGGCATTTGTGAAAGAACAGACACATAGATCAGTGGAACAGAATAGCTCAGAAATTGACCCATACACATATAATCATTTAATCTTTAGCGTTGGGGCAAAGGCAATGCAATGGACAAACAGCAGTCTTTCAGCAAATGATGTTGGAGCAATTATTTTTTTAAACGTTTATTGGAGTATAGTTGACTTACAATGTTATTAGTTTCAGGTGTACAGCAAAGCAAATCAATATATCTAATTCTTTTTCAGATCTTTTGAGATCTTTCCCTATTTTTTTTCAGATCTTTTCCCATATAGGCTATCATAGAGTACTGAGTAGATTTTCCTGAGCTATGCAGTAGGTCCTTGTTACTTATTAATTTTGTACATAGGAGAATGTATATGTCAGTCCTAACCTCCTAATTTATTCCCCCCCCCAGCTGTTTTCCCCTTTGGTAAGCAAAAGTTTGGTTTTGAAATCTTTGAGTCTATTTCTGTTTTGTAAATAACTTCTTTTGCATCATTTTTTATTGGATTCCACATATTTGTGATCTCATATGATGTTTGTCTTTCTCTCTCTGACTTATTTCACTTAGTATGATCATCTCTAGGTCTATCCATGTTGTTGCAAATGGTATTACTTCATTCTTTTTTATGACCAAATAGTATTCCAATGTATGTATATATGTACTACACTTTCTTTATCCATTCCTTTGTTGATGGACATTTAGGTTGCACTGGAACAATTATTTTTTTATGCAAGAAAAATCTAGACACAGACTTTAGATATTTTAGCAGAGCCAACTTAAAAATGGATAATAGATCTGAGTGTAAAATGCAACATTACAAAATATCTGGAAAAAACAGAAATTCTAGTTAAGTAGTGTTTGGTAATGATACAACCACAAAAGCACAATCCATGAAAGGAAAAAAAAAAGGGTCAGCTGAACTGTACCAAGTTTAAAAACATCTGTCCTGAAAAAGATACTGTTGAGAGAATGAAATGACAGGCTGCAGACTCTGAGAAATCATTTGCAAAACACATGTTTGATAAAGAAATATATCTAAAGTACTCAAAGAACTCTTAAAATTGAACAATAAGAAAACAGGCCAATTAAAACATTGACAAAAGAGCTGAATAGACACCTCAGCACATACAGATGGCAAGTAATTATCTGAAATGATTCTCAAAATCATTTGTCATTAGGAAATTTCAGTGTTTTAAAAATGAGGTACTATTATGTACTACTTAGAAGGACTGCAATCCAAATGCCTAATAATACCCAAACCAAACAAGGACACAAAGGAGTTCCCATTGTTGCTCAGTGGTAATGAACCTGACTAGTGTCTGTGATGATGTGGGTTTGATCCCTGGCTTTGCTCAGTGGGTTAAGGGTCTGGCGTAGCCAGGAGCTGTGGTGTAGGTCATAGATGTGGCTTTGATCCTGCATTGCTGAGGTTGTGGTGCAGGCCAGTAGCTGCAGCTTCCATTCTACCCCTAGCCTGGGAACTTCTACATGCCACAGGTACAGTCCTTAAAAAAAAAAAAAGCAAGGATGCAGAGTGACCAGAACTCTCATTCACTGCAGGTGGGAATGCAAAGTGGCGTAGCTATCTGGAAGAGAGTCAGGCAGTTTCTCAAAATGCAGTCTTACCACATGATCAAGGTTGCATGCTTCTAGTTACCTGTTGGAGGTGAAAACTTGTGTTTTACAAGAAACATGCATGCAGAAGTTTATAATAGCTGTATTCATATAAGGCAGAAACTAGAGCCACCTATTGTCCTTCAACCCAGGTGAATTGATCAACTGTGGTCCATCCAGACAATGGGATGTTATTTGGCAGCAAAAAAGAAACAGACTATCAAACCATAAGACAGGGAGGAACTTGAAATGCATGCTGCTGAGTGAAAAAAGACAAGTCTGAAAAAGTGCACATGGTATAATTCCAACTCTATCACCTTCTGGAAAAGGCAAAATTATAGATCCATTAAAAAAAAAAAAGAAAAAGGGGAGTTCCCGTTGTGGCGCAGTGGTTAACGAATCCAACTAGGAACCATGAGGTTGCAGGTTCAATCCCTGGCCTTGCTCAGTGGGTTAGTGATCCGGCATTGCCGTGAGCTGTGGTGTAGTTTGCAGATGTTGCTTGGTCCTGCGTTGATGTGGCTGCAGCGTAGGCCAGTGGCTACAGCTCCAATTAGACCCCTAGCCTGGGAATCTCCACATGTCGCGGGTGTGGCCCTAAAATGACAAAAGGCAAAAAAAAAAAAAATAAAAAAATAAAATCAGGTGTTTTCATTGTGGCTCAGTGGAAACGAATCTAACTAGGAACCATGAGGTTGCGGGTTTGATCCCTGGCCTTGCTCAGTGGATTAAGGATCCGGCGTTGCCCTGAGCTGTGGTGTAGGTCACAGACGTGGCTCGGATTCCGGGTTGCTATGGCTCTGGTGTAGGCCAGCAGCTACAGCTCCTATTAGACCCCTAGTCTGGGAACCTCCATATGCCGCGGGTGTGGTCCTAAAATGACAAAAAAAGACCAAAAAAAAAAAATCAGTAGTGGCCAGGGTTTCAGAGGGAGTCGGGGTGAATGAATAGGTGAAGCACAGGGGATTTTAAGGGAGAGAGATTACTCTCTAGGATAGCAATGGTGGAAATGTGATGCATTTATCAAAAAGGCACAAAATAAAGAGTGAAGCGTAATGTCAACCCAGGACTCTAGTTAATAATAGTGTATCAATCCTGGCTTGTGGATTGTAACAAATATACTAATGCAAGAAGTTGATAATAGGAGAAATTGTGGGGTGGCAGGGAGAGGGAATATGGGGAACTTTCTGTGCCTTCTGCATGATTTTTCTAGAAACCAAAAGCTGCTCTAAATAGAAAAAGGACTTCATTCAGCTTTACCACTTTCCAGTATTTTCCAAATCCTGTTACCCACTCAGCTTCACTGAGACAAAAGTTGAGAGTTTAAGCAGTGGGGTGACCTGGTGGAAAAGCTCTAGAGGACATCTTGCGGCAGGGGTTTTGATCGAGTTATGATGCTCTTCTCTGTGAAGAGGCCCTATGTCTGCTGACTGGTACCCAGGGAAGTTAGGTTCTTCCCCGCCCATGGAGCCCAGGAGCAGGGGAGGTATTTTCTTCATGGTCCCATTTTAAAGGGATGGTTCCTAGAGCCAGGAAAAGACAGTCCTGGTTGCAAAGCTGGCAAGAGAATTTTGAAAAGATTCCCATCTTGAAAGGATAGGGGAATAATCTAAAATTACAACGTTTGTAAAGTAGATGTTTTATTAGAGAAAGGAGGTCAGGGGCCTCGAGTCAGGAATAAACTTTTCTACAGTTCAGTCCAACTGAGGGAAAGGTTAAGACTGTCTTGATCCCTTTCATTTCTTGTTCCTTTAACAATTCCTGTTCTTATAAAAAGTCCTCTTGTGATTTGTAAGGAGTTCAAGTCCTATTTGCAAATCCCATTCTTTCCCACTTTCTGTGATTCTGACCCTAATTTATGGATTCTCTTCATTGTCAGAGATCATTTTCACATCAAGACAAGGAATGCAGACAAGTAGAAGCATGGGTCAGATAAGACTTATGCGGTTCATAATAAGCATCGAAAGTATTATGCTGCCCCAAAGCCCTAACATGTAATTTAAAATATACTTAAAATTAATCCATAAAATTTATAAGAAATTCCAACAGTGTCCTGATTTTTACATGATTTAGTTTCAATGTTATTTCTAAAATATTGCTTTAAGTTATTATGAAGAATTGATGTTGGTCTTCTGGTTAGTGGGAGTTTCAGTCTTTGTTGCCTGTTGTGCGTCTACACTGCAACGGCAGTCTAGCTAGGGCCAATGGCCAGTGGCTGGCTACCTTGGACTGGCTTCTCATTTTAGTGGCTAGGGATCATTCCTATTAACTCTCTTGCCATTTATACCAAAATCATCGTCACAATGTTACCTTTTTTTTTTTTTTTCCCTTAAAAGAAACTTTGAGTTTGAGTCACGGGTATATTTCCCCCTACTTTCTTTCTTGGGCTGCCGACAAGGCAGCATTATCACTCAAAAGTTCTTTTAATCATCCAGTCCGTAACATTACCAGCAATCAGAACAGATTTGTAATTTGTGAGCCATGTGCAAAGAAGAGATATCTTGCTTCAGTGAGAAAATAGACAATTTTGTGAAATATTGGCCATTTATCTGTCAAAATGGGCCATTATACATTGAACCACAGTAAGAAGCCTTGATGCACCTTCAATTCCTTTCATTTATGCTTTAATGAAGTTCTTTTGTGTGTGTCTGTCTGGTATAAGGCTGATCCAAATTCTGCTATATTTGAATTCACTTTTGACAAAACTTAGGTATGTGAAAATATTAATTACGAGAAAATAATTAGAAGAATAAAATTAGAATGCATAGTCAGGCTGAATCCATTTTTTTAAATTAAAAAAAAGTATCAGTCATCAGGAAAACAATGAGGGAAAACTGTGTGATTTTCATTTTCTCTCCATTACCTCTGTTTCATAAGCTGGGTGTCTTCTAAGGCAACAGCCCTGAGGCTGTTGTAGTAACTGCATTTGGGATCCATTATTCTGCATGGAAAATTCAATATGCTGGAGTCTTTTCATGATATATTGGAATGAGCACAGAATCGGTGGTCAGAAGACTTGCTTTTTAATGCTTCCTCTATATCCTGCAATGTATGAATTATGTGGCCCTGGGTGTCTCATTAAATC
>PVHT021183556.1:2657652-2698517 GCA_004024745.2 Catagonus wagneri
GCTAGGGGTCTAATCGGAGCTGTGGCCACTGGCCTGCGCCGCAGCCACAGCAACGCAGGATCCGAGCCGCATCTGCAACCTACACCACAGCTCACGGCAACGCCGGATCGTTAACCCACTGAGCAAGGGCAGGGATCGAACCCGCAACCTCATGGTTCCTAGTCGGATTCGTTAACCACTGCACCACGACGGGAACTCCAACATTAAATCTTTTTGAACCCTGATCTCCTCATCTGAAAAATGAAGATAATAAAAAATTCTTTTTTTCTCTGTTACAAAGTTGTAACAAGCAGCAAATAATTTGATGCATGTGAAAAAGTGTAGCGTAAACCAAAGAGCACCATGAAGGATTATTATTTATGCTTCAGTGCATGCATTGAACACGGTCTGCGTAATCTCTATTTTCAGAAACTAACCCTCCATCATGTTGACATTTGCTAATTTTAAATCATGCTGCAAATGAATGATTCAGATTGGAACACCTGCTATCCTCATTTTTTTTAAGAAAATGACTATCATTTGATTTACAAGAACATTTTATCTTAATAAGTTCAGTTCAGCATTTATTAGCATGTATTAACCTGAAATTCCCCTAACAGAAAATCATATCTAGTTTTTTCAGAGTAGTAACCATATTATTCTGGAACACTTCACTCAGTAGGAATGGCTGGCCTCAATAATTCCCATTATTTCCCCAGGAGTTTGTTGTTCCCATTATTTTCCCAAAGTTTGTTTTGAAAATAAATAAAGGGAAAGATTATAGTGTGGCCTATGAGGATCCAAAACTTTGGTCATCATATTTCTGTATTGTGTTCTATGCTGTGTAATTAGGATAATTGCATTTTCTAGGCAATAACCTTATTTTAAGCCACTTTACCCATTTTTTGTTTTAAAAGCAATATAGCAGGAAATGTTATAGGACAATTTCCATAAATGAACCTGACTATACATGATTCCAGAACACAAACAATTTTATTTTTTGATAAGTTGTATTTGTTGAATTAGGTGTTGCAAAGAAAGGTTGTGAACCCATCACAGAACCTGCGCTCAGTGTCATGCAGTGAGATTTAAGAAGTGCAGCATCATTGGATTTTAAGAGAGATGGAAAGGAAAGGAAGGTTTGCGACTATTCTAACAATGTAGTTGTAGGACAAGGCAGCAATATGAAACTACGTCTTCAGTGCTGTGGCATTCTTGGCTGAAGTAAGGAGTTTGTCTATTTGTTTATTTATTTATTTTTTGGCCATGCCCAAGCTATGTGGAATTTCCTCAGCCAGGGATCAAACCTGCATCACAGTAGTAACAGTGCCAGGTCCTTAAGCCACTGAGCCACCAGGGAGCTCCAGGCATCTTATTAAAGCTCTGTATCTGTTTAGCACAAGAAGGGTTGCGTTTGGACACATGTGGGAGCTGGGTTGAGTTGGCATGAATGAAAGAGGGAAGAGAAGATAAAGAAGTGGCTGAGTTGAGGAACCACATAAGCCCATGTGACATCAAACGGGAGAACATGTATCAAATCTTGTCTTCAGAGTTTGCAACAGGACTTGCTGCCTACCTAGATTTTTTTTTCCTCTGAAGATGTGATTGTGTTAAAGGAAGACAATTTAAAGAGCCATTGGAAAAATTCATCATCATTGTGACCTTTAAATGGAGCTAAATGTAACCTGCTCATTTTTGTCACTTGAAACCTCCTTAAAAGAAGACCAGGCAACAGTTCATTTTATAGCCTTTAAACTTCATAATGAATATTATTGCTCCCACAGAAACACTGGCATTGGACGCTCAAAGAGACCTCCTGACTTGCATGTTTTGAAGTCATATGATTTTTCAACAGAAAGCCTCAGAAATTATGAATGGCTTCTAGAGTATGGTATTGACATAATGCTATAATGTTTAAGTTCTTTTGTTTCTCCTAAAATTTTCTACGAAGGAGTGATTCTGGAAAGCTGTGCTGTATAAGAAGACTGAATGAAACCAGATGTTTTGTCTCCTTGAAACACTATCCTTTACAGTGTCTGGCCCTCTGGAAGGTTTTCTTTCTTAGTTTTGTTCAGCATTTTGAACAGCAGTATCACTTAGAGTTTAGAATCATCTTGAAATCAGTTTCCCTTTAAGTGGGATCAATAAATAAATACTCCAAACTCTGTTCCATTCTGTCAATAATCTCCATGCGTCTTTCTCACTGTGCCTAGAGCTGTGGAATCAACATACATCTTCTGGACCAGCCTGAGGGTAGAGATGCATGTGTCATGTTTGTGCAGCTCCAGGACACAGTGGCATTTTATGAATGGTCAAGTCATGGAGAAGGAATCTTTAGAGATCAGGCTTCTATTCTAAACTTTCTAGAACATCCTGAAATATAGTACTTTGTGGGTACATGTAGTTCAAGGATAAATAGAGGAGTAATTTGCCATTTGTACTAAATTAAATCAGACTTTCAGTTCAATCAAAACAGCTTGCAGCTGGATGCAATAATCTGATTTCCTGACACTCAGAGAAAAATTGAAGGCCTCCAAAAGACCCCTGCTGATCTTCAACATGAAATAGAGCTCGCTGGCAATTTCACTCAACCTCTGAATGCCTTCACATTTAATAAGTTAAAAAAAATGCAAATAAAGCATAAGGTTAGCTGGAGACGGCTCTCAGGTAGTGCTTTATTACAACTAAGTGAAATACACAGCTCAGTGCCTTTAAAGGATCGTGCTCCTGTTCTCCCTCAAAGCAGCTATTTTGTTAAATATGCTGTTAGACGAATCTCTGTATTAGTGTCCTGGGAGTATTGTTTTGACATTGGATGTGTGTTAAAAACATAATCAAAGTCTTCAGAGAACAAATGCTAGAATTCGGTATGAATAACTTCTTGGGAAAATAATGAGACAGATAAGATAAAACCTCAGGTATCCATTAACTGTTGATTATTCAAGCTAGTGAGAATCCAAACTTAGAGATAAATCTAGTCCTGGCAAATTAGCTCAATTTATAACAGCGTGTATTTATCTTGAGTTTTGACTATACAAATTGGTCAATGGAGACCTTTCAGGATGTGGAATGGACTTTTTCTGTTGCCCCAGAACTGAAAATTGCTGAATTAATAAAGGAGCACAAAGTGATACACCTTCTAAAGAGATCTTCTTGCATTTGAAATCAAGAACTCGCTCTAAGGCTTCTCATGAGGCTTTAAAACTGACCCTGATGCTTTTCTCCCAAGTCTATCTCCTTCTTATAAGCAGACACTTTAGGGGCAAGGCACAGGGTCCAAAGAAGGACATTGTCTAGATTATGAATCCTTAGAAATAGGGGTGCTGGGATTTTTTCTCCCTTCCTTTTCCATGCGCATGCTGACAGTAAGCAGGTAGGACACTCAAAGAGGCCAACTGAGGAGGGACTAACAGAGGGACCATTCACAAGGTGGGCTTAATTAAGAGAAGTAAACAAGGTGTAGTGAAGCATCCTGCCACCACCACAGGGGAAGCTTGAAACACCGCTAACCCAAAGTGGCAGAGAGAGAATATGGTTACTGGAACCCAGAGCTGGGGATGGACAGGAAGGCAGCCTGGCAAGACCCGTGGGCTTCTGAAGAGGGACACGGGCCCTGGCCCAACAAGGAGAGGGTCAAGGAGATAAATACCTCAATATCTTTCTCCAAATTCTGATTTCCTACCAATGTCTCCCTTTGGCAGAAGCCAGTGAGCAAAAGAGCCCAGGTGAAGTTTTACCTAGAAGCCAGCCTCCTGGGTGTAGAGAAGAAAAGCTGGATGAGCATCTGGAGGGGCAAACAGAAGTTACCCAGCACAGGAAGATGGGGGCTCTCCAAGTATCACTCAGGAAGAAAGGCGTGATCTGGGGGGAGCGTTGTGATCTCATTCTCTGGCCGGAATCTTAGCTTCTTTGCTGAGGGAAGAGCCATGAAGGAGATCTAGGCCTTGTGCCCCTCTGAACCGTTTGCAGTCAACCCATGGTGAGGCTGGGGAGGACACTGTCATCAATCAGATGTGATGTCGATATAACATTGTTCTGTGTAACTGCACTGAGCTGAATTGGAGCTTTTACTACCTGAATTGCATGGGAACTCTTAAGACTTATTTAGGGTACTGTTGAGGGGAAAAGAAATGGTGGTTCAACAAGGCACAGTTGTAGCCAGTGACTGAAAATAAAGCAAAACTATTACATGTTTGTACTTCGCTGAGTCAAGACTCTTTAGTAAAATGGTTACATCGGAAAATTTGGGAACAGTAGCACAAGTAAGTGTACAATTTATATGACAAATGACAATTTATATGACAAATGACAATTTATATGACAAACGATAGTTGATACGATTCTGATCTAATTGTGGCAACACTTCAAAGATGTAAACTGCCGATTCTTGATTCTCATTTGTTAGCTGAAAAACTTGGGCCAGCAAACATTTCTTTGGGTAAAATCCTATCAAGAATTTTTTTTCTAAATGAAGGATACATTTTCTTAAGAATTCCTAAGTCAAATTACCCTGGAGTGGAGAACGTGGTATTAAAACTTTTAGTTTTTGATCTTGATTGTCAAAGACCTTCACACTAATTTAAATATTACTATTTCGCTATGAACCATCTCACTATAACACATGCTATTTATTTTTAAGCAACAACAAACTGGCGACCATCCAGTAGAAGAGTCAAGAGGCCCCACACTCCCCTTCAGAGGCTGTTGGTGCCCTTAAAGCCCTCTCCCTAATGCTGGGGAAGCTTGCTGGTGCCTGCTGGGATTACTTCTTGCATGAAGTGGTCTGTCGTTTTGCTCACTGACTCTTCTCTCCAAGGCTGGACTTCCTGCCCTCTGTGGTTGAGCAGGACTGTGAAACTAATTTTGGTTAATAAGTTGTAATTTGGGGTGATGTTTATACTTTTCGGATCAAAGCACCTCCGCTTGAGAGTTTGGAGTTTTTACATATACTTTAGTTTCTTGTGACTGATGTACTGCGGGTGGGGTGAGGGGACGCACAGGTTCTGGAAGTCAGGAAACAGAGATCTCTGTCTTAGTGGTGTGTGCACAGCCCCCCATTGTGCAGGTGTCTGAAAAGATCACCTGAGCCCCTCGGCCTGTTCAGGAGCCATGCCATGGATAGACTTTCTGCACAACAATAGTTTGACACTTTTAGACAAAAAATAGTCATGGAATGCTCTGTTAGTCTATCTGGGCTACCAAAAGCCTATAAGACATATATTTCATCTCTTGGTAAAACCGTAGAGGCTTGTGCATGTGCCCTGCCTCTTAAATAGGGAGGAACTCTGTCACCTAGTTCCCTTGTGGTAGCGTCTATAAAGTCCCTCTTTTCTTGGACTCTTCTGCATTCCATTTCAGGATGAGAGCAAAGGGGTGGCTGTGTGGTGTCAGGATTGCTGAGACCAGAGCTGTTACCCTTCTGATTGATGGTCCCCAGAAGAGACCATCTGAGCAGGCTCCTCTCTCCTACTGCCCCAAATCCATAGTGACAACCACCTCAGGACTGGAAGGTCAGAGTCCTTGATGGAAAGCTGCAGAGCTCGCTAAAAACACCAGACATTTCTTTAAAAAATATATGAAATGAGTTCTTTTGCAAAACCAGTAAGAACCACAGGGCCGTTTTATGTAGCCCTGAGCTACTCAAAACCATCAGGCTGCATCCTTTAACTAGGTCCTCAAATGTTATCTTTTATTTTTATTGCACCAATTCTGTACAGACATGTTCTTCTTTTAAAATATAGCTCAGGTCATGTTAACAAACCTTTCGATCACTCACTTGCTGCATCATCTCTTGCCTTTTGTAGAAGTGATGCCATTGGCAGATTTGCGAGTGTAGGGGGTGAAACTTAGCACGATTCTCCTCTCACAGACCCTTTCTGGAGAGTTTTATGTCACTAGGCATCCCCAGCTCATCTGCCCTTTTGTTCAGTTCTCTGAACCCTGTTTTAGCTAATAATCTTGTTTTCCACTTGGGGTCTGACTTGTTCGTCCCCTTGTCCGCTGTTAGCCCTCATCATCTCTCTGCAGTAATGACCCCTCACACCTCATGAAGTACCTGAAGAACCCCATGTCCAACTCACCTCTCGTGGAATCCCAGCCTCTGACTACAGTTGTTCCTTGTCTTAGAGGAGCTCCTTTTTGAAACTCTCCTTTCTTGGGGGGAAATGAGTATGAAGTCCATCGCCCCGCTACCCCAAGCCACAGTGGGCTGAGTCACCAAGTGATACGTTAGCCCAGGAGTATCAGCAAAAAGGTGCTGGGGACATGCAGAATCCCGTGTTCCAAAGGGAAAATGTGCAGGAATTCCAGAGTACATCCTTGGTCTTGGTCACATTCTGCAATAAGCAAACACCGAGTTCAGGAAGGAGGCTGGAGAGAGAAGTGAATTAAAGGTGCTCCTCATCTAACCTTCCTGCCTGGCTCTTGCTTCATGTGTCTACAAGAGATGTAACTTTTAGAAAATGAACTTCTTCCTGTCAGAGGCTGCTGACATCTTATCTCCCCAAGTGTTATCTTTCTAGCTGCAAGGGTGAGCTGCCATTCTGGAGTCAGCGAATGTCAGAGAGTAGGCTTTCAGACACCTGACCCATAGCATTAGTGATATATCTTCCCACATGCAGTAGGATTCTTAAACCCTACTGCTGGTCAGCCTTCAGCTGTCTGAAGCCAATGCCTGGGATTCTAGATAACGTGGAATTTAGGAGTATTTTCAACAGCACAGGGAACTCTAACCAATCTCTCAGGATAGCCAGTGATGGAAGATAGAATGAGCAAAAGAATGTGTATATATACATTCATTCATTGATGACTGCATTCATTGATGAAAGATGATGAGTGCTGACTGGTGACAAGAGGACCAACATATGTATATGTCTAGGTCATTATTCTGTATAGCAGAAATTGATGGAACATTATAAATCAACTATACTTTAATAATATTAATAAAAAAGTTCCCTGCAAGTTACCTCTAATGTGCTTACCTCCGTGGTAGCAGTTGGGTGCCAGGAAGCTCATGCATTTGCTCCAAAGGGGTCTTCTCTTGGCCTCACTATCATGGGGGGTGTTTATCTTCATCCTTTTCTAGCTGGTGAGTTTCCTCTTCCATCCATTCCCTCAGTTCGAGGTGACACATATCAAGCTCCCTGATGGCCCCTCCCTGCAGCCCCCTTCATGGGTCAGTCTAACTTTATTCTATGTATCTGAGGAAACAGAAAGAGTACTACGCTCTCAGTGTTCTTTGCAACTGGATTGAAGCTACGTGGCTGGACTCTGGCCTGGGGATGTCAACCGAAGTAATTCAGACTCTTCCGAGCCTGTTGCTTAAAAACTTCCTCTTTAACCCTCCTTCATGGTGATGACCTGAGGCCCAAGCTGAAGAAACCTGACTCCTAGAGTCTGTGGATGAGGAGACACATTGGCTTTTTTTGAGTTAAGTCCTTACAATTTGGGGTTTGTCTCTTTTAGCAGCAATGTTAAGAAAGTGAATTTTTTTCCCAGTACAGTTTATCACAGATCACAGGATATTGAATATATGTAGTTCCCTGTGGATAAGCAACAGTAGGACCTTGTTGCTCCCAGACTCCCCATCCATCCCACTCCCTCCCCTCCTCCCTTGGCAAATACAAGTCTGTTCTCTTTGTCTATGAATTTTGTAGATAGGTTTATTTGTGCCATATTTTAGATCCTGTATAAGTGATCTCATATGGTATTTGTCTTTCTAAGAAAGTAAACAACTTTTTTTTTTTTGTCTTTTTGCCTTATCTAGGGCTGTACCCGTGGCATATGGAGGTTCCCAGGCTAGGGGTCTAACAGGAGCTGTAGCTGCCGGCCTTCGCCACAGCCACAGCAACGCAGGATCCGAGCTGCGTCTGCAACCTAAACCACAGCTCACAGCAACACCGGATCCTTAACCCACTGAGCAAGGCAAGGCGAGGGATTGAACCTGCAACCTCATGGTTCCTAGCTGGATTCGTTAACCACTGAGCCACAACAGGAACTCCAGAAAGTAAACTTCTTTGACCTCAATTCTTTTGTTCTCCAAAGGTCACATGTTGTCTTCTTGCTGACCTCCTAGGAAGATTCTGTGTGGTTAGCTGACTCCTTCCTCTGAGATGCAGGAGTAGGTGTCATGTTTGCTCTGTTCTCCCTCTGCTGTGGGCTCATCCACGGCACATACTCATTTTCATGTCTAAAGTGATGATTTTAATATGCTTCGTAAAGTATTTCTTTACCTGAATGCTTTTCTTCTCTTTCCTTTCTTCCCTTAGTTCCTATCTCCTTCTTTCTTTACTTTTTTTCTACTTTGTTTCTCTCTTTTTTTAGCCATTGGTTTTTGCATATGTGATGTCATCTTCTTGGAATTTTATCTCCCCCTTTCTGGTCCTGTCACCTGGATGCACCTGAGTCAGACTTCAGGAGTGAGGTGAGAGGTACGTTTTCCTGAGAAGGCTCCTCTGGCCTCGTGATGTTTGCTGTGCCCTACATCTGCCCTCTTCTTCTTGCTGTTAAATTGTCTGTTCTGCTTGTGTTACCTCTTCTAGAACTCCAGCCTTTTGAGAAGGGTGCTCTCTTCACCCCTGCATTGTTAGAACCTTGTATAATGACTGGGACATAGAAGATGTCAAAAATACTTATTCAGAATGAAATGTGACATCTAGAAAACCACCAGGTTTCCCTCTTTATTTTAAATATTGTTGGGTTCATAGAGCAATGGATTCCAAGATTTGCATGCATTTATCCTGTAGGAGAATTCTGAAATGTTTTGTGTGCACACATACATTTTAATGGTGAGATCTAAAAGTTCTAATCATACATTAAAATAGTTTTAAGGAATGTAACTTACAGTGCTATTGAATTTTGACATTTTAAAATGAAACCCCTATATCATTCTTTAATTATATAGTAGAATACTGTATCATAGTGATGTGAGGACCTATCATCTTTCATTTTAAAAATACATGAATAAGCTCATTTTTAAAGTCAGAAATTTTACCTTGTTCCTTTCTCTCCTTGAAATTATATTTGCATTCCTTTTCCCTCAGTAAAAATATTTCTTTACTACATTACACTTTTATGATTAAATGTGCTATTGACAACCCTGTATTAGTTACAAAGAAATAGGATAATCAAAAAATATTTACAAAATATATGGTATATATGTGTATACTGAATTCTAATATATATCCACACAATATTTAATTCACATATGTTCATAATATATATGTATTCTACTTATATATCTTGCACATATTTATTGTACATATATACAAATTTTAATTTTTCAATATTTTAATTATTAGACTCTAGATTAAAAATGCTATCATAAAAATTTTTTACATAATTGATCAAAGCAACTTAAATATATTAAAGTGTGATAGGAGTTCCTGTTGTGGCTCAGTGTGTTAAGAACCCAACATAGTGTCTGTGAGGGTGTGGGTTTGATCATTGGCCTTGCTCAGTGGCTTACAGATCTGTCAATCCTGCAAGCTGCAGTGTAGGTTGCAGATGTGGCGCAGATCCGGTGTTGCCATAGCTGTGGTGGTAGGCTGGCCATCTCCAGCTTATATTAGACCCCTAGCCTGGGAACTTCCATATGTATAGGTGTGGCCCTAAAAAGAAAATAAAACCTTGATAAATAATTATTAAGTATGAAGATAAAATTTTATCAGGAATGAATTTGATAACATAAAATATGAACAATATAAATACCAAATATATATTATTTTATGTATTTAAAGTTTTTCAATGATTATCCTATTTCTTTGCAACCAACATAGGATAAACATTCTTTTTAATGACCTATTAGCTAGGGAAATGATTAAGCCCCTCTTAAACAGTCTCGAAAACAAAATGCTTGACTTGCAAAAACATTTGTTACCTCGTTCATTGTTGAATTTACTGTGTTAGCTTCTGAGTATAATAATGTCTTTTTCAAGATGTATCAAATGTGTATGATAGATTTTATTCATTTGTTTAGAGACACTAAACTAGGTTTAATGTGGTGTATTTAGAAAAGACTGAGACAAAATAAATTACTATTATTTAAATGCATTCTGCCAAAAAATTTTGGTCAAAAATGCTTTTAGCTTGATATGTTTTAAATACATATATTTTTAAATCATTAGTGCTGCAGATTTAGGTCATTTAGTTTGTGGAAAATATTTACTTTATAATCTACATTCCAAAGACATTTTCCGTAGTCAGAAAAGCTGCCAAATCAGACCTAATTTCTGTCAGGGAAAATTTAAGTTCATTTTTCAACTCAGGTAGCCACATGAACACATCTCTGAGATAGAAACTTTGCTTCTGAGGTTGGTTTTCTTGTTGTGGGTGGTTGTCTGGGTGACGACCCCTCTTGGGAGCAGTGCAGTCTCTGACAATCACAGAAAGATGGAGGAAGTGAGGTTTTTAAGTAAAAATTGCCAATGCCCCCTCATGCTACATAACATATCTAAATCCAAAACTTCACCACACAAACCAAAATAACAACTTTCTCAGGCATCTCTGTTCTTAACAGAAATATATACAAGTACACAAAACATCAGACCTTTTTTGCTTTCTTCTTGTTCCTTCTCTGAATTTTCTAAGTTAAAAAAAAAAAAAGCAGGACTTCCTGTTATGACTCAGCAGCTAATGAACCTGACTAGTATTCATTAGGATGCAGGTTTGACCCCTGGCCTCGTTCAGTGGGTTAAGGATCTGGTGTTGCCGTGAGATGTGGTATAGGTTGCAGATGCGGCTCGGATCCTGAGATGCTGTGGCTGTGGGGTAGGTAGGTAGTTACAGCTCCGATTCGACCCCTAGCCTGGGAACCTCCATATGCTATGGGTGTGGCCCTAAAATGACACACACGCACACGCACACACACACACATGGAACATATATTGTATGTATCATGAGGAACCTGGAAATCCAAGATGATTTTCAACATTTAAAAATGACACATTGAGCAACTAAGTGATACCACTATACACCTGTTAATAAGGCTAAAATCCCAAGCAGTGACAACTCCACATATAGTGAGGATGTGGGGCACTGGGAATTCTTAATTATTGCTCACTGGAATGCCAAATGGTATGGCCTCTTTGGAGTTCAGTTTGACAGTTTCTTATAAAACTAAATGTGCTTTTACCATATGATCTGGCAGTCACTCTCGCTGGTATTTATCCGAATAGGTTAAAAGCTTATGCCCACACAAAAACCTGTGTGCAGACATCTATAGCAGCTTTATGTCTAATTGCCAATACTTGAAAGTAACCTAGATGTCTTCAGGTAGGTGAATGGATAAACTATGGTATTTTCAGATGATGAAATCTTATTCAGAGATCAAATAATGAGACTTCAAGCTGTGGAAAGACCCAAAAGAACCCTAAGTGCATATCCAGTGAGTGAAAGCAGACAGTCTTGAAAAGGCTTCTACTGTGTGATTCCAACCAGAAGGACATTCTGGAAAAGGCAAAACCGTGGAGACAGGAAAAAAAAATCAGTGGTTTCCAAGGACTGAAAGGAGGGAAGGGGGGATGCTATTAAAACCCAGAACAGGTGCCACATAAAGAGTGAACACTTCTGTAATTATGCAATATGTTAATAAAGGGAAAGATGAGGGAGGACAGGGGGGATGTAGTAACTCTGTACTTTCCACTCAGTTTTGCTGGAAAACTGCATCTGCTCTAAAAAGTAAAATATATTAATTAAAGAGAGAGAGAAAGGGAGGGAGAGAGAGATCTAGGCAATCAAGAGAATGTAGGTATAGAATGGGTAGTGGGTGATATTAAAAAATTACTTGTAATTTATGAGTATGATGTTTGCAGCGGTTATATATATATATATATATATACACCTAAAAATCCTTATAAGAGATGCATACTGAATTCATTATGGGTATAATGATATACTTGAGATTTACATTAAATTCTACAGAAAACATTTTGTGTGTACGAGAGTGTTTGCACGTGTGTGCATGTGTTGGCAGGGTTGGGGTAGATATGTGAAATAAGATTGGAAAAAATGTTGTGATGGATACATTGGATTCATTATACTAGAGTATGACTTTTGTGTATTCTGAAATTTTCCATAACAAAAATTTCTTTAAAAAATGACATGTAGATATTAGATATGCAGCACTGTAACAACCAGAAATCTCTAAAAAAAAACCTATTATTGACATCTTCTATTTAAATTCTTAGTTTTCTGCCCAGCTATGGTACAACCACCCCTAAGGTTGGAGAAGTTAAATGCCACTGATGAGTTGCAGTGGGGTTAGTATGGATTTGCAGAGACTGTTTTTATAAATGATCTTCCAATTAAAGTGGATGATTCATCTGTGGCTTTGCACAGAGTTATGTTTCCGTGTGTCAATACTGCTCATTTTTTGTTTTTCAGATCTTAGTGGGATGGTGAGTGTTTAGAGAACTTTCGGAGTGATCAGAATAGTCTTATTAAACATTTTTAAAAATAGAGTTCTTAGGAGTTCCTGCAGCGGCTCAGTGGGTTAAGCACCTGATGACTCTGTGAGGATGTTGTTTGATCCCTGCCTGGTGGTTAAGGATCCTGCATTGCCAGAACCCTGTAATCACAAATGTGACTCCGATCTGGTGTTGCCGTGGCTGTGGCATAGGCCAGAAGATACAGCTCCCAATTCAGTCCCCTAGCCTGAGAACTTCCATGTGCTGCAGGTGTGACCATAAAAAGATGAAATAAAAATCTAACAGGATAGATGTTATTTTTCAGGCATCATATTTTAGTGTTTTTATATATAGTATAGTATAAATACCAGATAAAAAATTTTTCAGGGATAATATATTTTATATATATTTCCTCATCTATTCCCTATAGAAACACTAAGAAGTCATTATTATTATAACTCTGCAGGTGAACAAATTGAAATTCAGGGAAGTTAAGTAAAAATGATCAATTGCTTTATAGTCCAGATAGAAAGTGATGGAGGCAAACTTCAAATCCTTGCTGGACCTTACACGAATGCCCATCTTTCGCCCAATGATGCCTTATGCAACTGAGTTCACAGATGATTTGGACCAGGGGTTATTGGATAAAAGAGGAAACTTCTCTGAGACACGATGAGGCCATGAAAGCAGGTCTGTGTTGTATAGAATGACCACAGAATCGCAGACTTCAATGACGTATACTCTGGAAGGTGGAATGATTGACAGATGCACAGTGGCAAAGCTGAAAAATCAGGAAAAAAATTGCATCAAACAAAGTATTAGAAGCAGCAGGAGATGACACTTATGAAAATATATACAGAAAACTCAGAAACTATAAAATTGCTAATCAGTCTTCAGTAAACTCAGCAGGCAAGGAGGTACAAAGAGCTGCTAATGAATTATTAAACTGAAACATGGCCCTGGATTAAGATAAAAAGGAGTTTGAAAATGACATCTTCCAAATGATATGAAACAAGTGTGACAATCAGCAACTCTGAAAATGTTGTGAGGGTGTTAGGGGGGTGCTACTTGCCTCACATGTTTCTACATCAATTATGCATTTTTAAGTAAACTTGAAGAGGTTCCTAATTAAGCTCCTTGTGCAGCTGTCAGAGAACTTTTTTCCTTATTTAGTACCAAGCTTAGAGCCTGTGATAAAACATCCATGATTACAAATACTCAGTGAAAGAGCAAATGAATTAAAGATGTGCCAAAGACTCTGAAGCATCATTCAGGTAGCTTCTGAGTATAGTTGTCTGCAGTATTACAAGTTACTAGATGTGGAATTTTCCAAGATCTCAGTCTCCTTCCTTTATTTCTATCTCTTCATGTGTCTGTGGTCATGTGATGCTATTGTGTATAACAGTGAGAAATTACTAGATGACCGAGAAGGCTTTCTATCGTCTATGGGAGGAGGATGGATGTCACCTGGAACAGACAGGTTGTGAGAGGCTCTTTGTGAAGGTGAGCTCTCTATGCTGAATTTGGGAGATGGAGGTCTTGATAGCTAGGACTTGTCAAGAGAGAAAAGGGTGGATCTCAATTACAATTTCTTTCATCTCTATCAAGAGCCATTGTGCTAGAATCAGGCTAAAAATCTTTGCCTTACATTCTGGGCAAGAGAAAGTGACTGGCAGTAAGTCAAGTCCTCTCAGGTTGGAAGCAGGACAGACAGAAGGACAGGAAGGCAGAGGAAGTGACTGAGAGCTTGGTGGGCAGGCAGTACGTTTTGGCAACACTGGGCTAAGTTTTGGCCAGTGGAAACCCGTAATATGTTGAGGGAGAATCCAAGAACATTTGCGGAGGTCCTCAGCTCAACCATTCCATGCTCCGTTGCATGTTACCAGGCACAAGAACAGAATCACAGGATGGAGGATGTACTCAGATAAGTGATTATCGCTCATTTCCAACAGCCTGTGGAGAAAATGTAGGAAATCCAGGAAGGCTCACTGGGGGCAGAAGTGGTCAGAGTCCTGGTGGGCTGGCAGAGGCCTGGAGTCAGGACCTGGAGAACAAAGAGGTGCAATGGCAGGGTCCACATACAAGTGGGGTTAATGGTAGGCAGACGTCTTAGAATGGGTGGCTTGGAGAACACAGAAGCTGAAGTCTGGGGAGAGGTGTGTCCAATTCTGTCAGCCAAAAACCACTCAGAAATCTATCTTTGAAGTTTTAATTCTTTAAGAAATCACACAGAGGAAAGAGGCTTGTTGTCACAAACTATCTTTCACTTATTTGGGGACTTTATTTTTCATAAAGCAATCAAATGTGATTTTTCCTCAATTCATTCCCCACTGAGCTACTGACTAATTTTTCTTCTCCTATCATTTGGAATTCTTACAAGATTGGTCTTTGTTTTTGTTTCCTCCAGCTTATCCGCTTCTCTTTTCATTCTAGAAACAATATTGAAAAAAACTTTGTCAAGGAACTTTAAAAAGTGGCTTTGTTCAGGGATAATTTCATAACTTTTAAAATAACTTTATTGAGTTACAATGCTTTATAGTGTTGTAAGACAAAGAGAAGATGCCACCCATTACAAGTGTGCAATTCAATTATATTTTTGGTAAAATGAGTTGTTCAACTATCACTATAAATCACTTTTGGATTGTTTCTATTATACCAGTAAAATCTGTAATGGCCTGATTACTATTAATTTGTAATTGTCTTCCCCATTCACGCCAAGGAACCAGTAATCAGTTTTCAGTGTCCATAGATTTGCCTTTTTTGGACATTTTACACAAACTGAACCACACAATATGCAGTCTCTGTGTCTGGCTTCTTTTTCTGAGTGCAATGCATTTTTGAGTTTCATCCATATCTTAGCTTATATGAGCACTTTGTTCCTACATATTGCTAAATAGTTTTCAGTAGTTGTATGAATTATTCATTATTCAACTCATACATTATTTGATGGCCATTTAGGATGTTTCCAGTTTGGGGTTATTAACAAATGATTCTGCTAAAACTATTTGTGCAAGTCTTTTAGCAGATATGTGTTTTCAGTTGTCTGGAGTAGAAGCCCAGGAAGAGAGTTTCTAGGTTGTATGGTAATTCATGTTTATCGATTAAGTAGCTTCCAAATTGTTTTCCAAAGTGGCTGTAATAGTTTGAGAGGGTCCCATAACAAAACACTATGGGCCGAGTGGCTCAAACAACAGAGATATTTTTTTTTTTTTTTCTCTACTGTGGAGGTGGCAGTTCAAGATTGAGGTGCTAGCAGAGTTTGTTTCCTCCTCTTTGGCTTGCAGATGGCAGCCATCTCCTGTACCCTAACATGGCCCTTTCTCTGTGTTAATATGCATCTGGTCTCTAGCTGTGCATCTAGATTCCGCTTCTTATAAGGAGACCAGTCTTACCTGGGTTAGGGCCCACACAAAATAGCCTCATTTTAACCTGGTCATCTCTTTAAAGGCCCTATCTCCAAATACAGTTACATTCTGAGGTTCTGGAGTTTAGGTCTTTAATACACGAATTTTGAGGGTACACAATTCAACCCTAACAGTGGCCATGCCACTCTTTATCTTATACTAGATATATACAAGGATTCTAATTTCTCCACATTTTTGGAAACATTTATTCTTGTCTTTTATTACAGCCATTCTAGTTGTTGTGATTTGCTCTTTTGTGGCTTTAAGTTGCATTTCTCTAATGACTAATGATGTTGAGCATCGTTCCATATGCTTATTAGCCATTATTATATCTTCTCTGGTGAAATGTTTATTCAAATCCTTTGAGTAACTTTAAATTGTTGGCCATCGAAACTGGATACAACCTCTTTTAGTCGCTCTTTGAAATGCCTGCAATGATAAAAATAAAACATCTTGTAAGAGTGAAGAAAGATACTACCAGAAAGTACATAAAAGTCCTATACCTCAAAGACATGAAAATCATGCCCAGAGGTTTTCCAAATACAGTTATGATTAAATTCATTAGCATCTTCTCGTAGTTCCAAACATGAGGTTCATCAGTCTCTGAGTGGGGGCTGAATCTTAGGAATACTCGGAGACATTTCCTCAGCAGAGAAAATATTCTGGATAAGAACATGCGAACAATAGGAACATGCTAACTTTTCCTATTCTACTTCAACATTTATATATGATGATTTCTACTCATCTAATATTGGGAAAATCTGACCCCTACCAGGGTTTCTAGACAGACTTTGGAAACAAGGATCCCATGTGCCTAATGTTGGATAGAGGATATTTGTCTTGAACAGTGTTGAACCAAGTCTTGTCTTTAAAATGTTTACTATTAATTGCTGACATCAAATTTTTATATATATATGTATATATATATATATATATATACACACACACACACATATATATATGATTTTTAGCTTCTCATTTTTTAAAACACTGATCTATATGCCTACATGGATTAAGTGGCTGAATGTAGTAATTTACTCTCCTCATTGGTCCCTAGATTGAGTCTGAATATCATGGCCATTCATCTCTATGCTAGTCCTGCCTGTTATTTTACTTATAATTCAGTTAAGATAAAAATGAACCCTTTATATCCATCTCACTTCCAAGTTTATAACTGACAGGCATTTGTTTGTCAGTCACATCCTGAAATTGGGGCAAAGTCCGTTGTCTCTTTTGGTATACTGAATAGTCTCCCAAATAATTGCTTTGGTGCTGCCTTGTTCAGGAAAGCATAATGTTGTGAAGTTCGTGATGGCAGGGTGGTTTTTAAAAAAATTTTCTACTGTAACCCAGTGCATAGAATAATTCCTATAATGTAATAAACATTGAAATATTACTTGTATAATGGGTGACAAACTACGATATGATGCCATTATTTACTGTGGTCTCTGTTTCTAACTCATCAATTTCTACAAATTTTAGCTCTGGGTATCTCTCCCTCTTTACACTCAGCCTAAAGCAAATCACCACCTCTCTTAACAAGACTATGAAAAAGCCTCCTCACAGAACTTCCTGACTCAAATCTGGCCCTAATCCACTCTTTACAGGGTACCCAGGATGTGAAAATATGGTCATTCTTCCTCCTCTGTCACCCTGTCCTCATTTCTCCTCAGGACATGTCACAGAGAGAAGTACAGCACATAGTACATCACCTATGGTGTTATTTGTTTGGTGGCAGAAAAATCTCCCTGATTCTTAATGGAGAAACTCTCTGGGAATAATTGATTATCCTTCCTGATTTGCTTCTGGGGGAACCCTGAGGAAAATGGATCTACTGCACTGCAGAAACGTCACCTTTGAACTAAGAGTTTATTTATATTGCTGAAAAATACAATGTAAAGTTCTTCACTGAAGGAGGATATTCAGAGCCTAGACTTCTGCTGTTTCACTGTAGATTTGAATATCAGTGTATTAAGATTCATTTGCCCCCTTCTTCCCCCGTGTTACCTGCTTCCCGACCCTCCCCCATTCCTTTATGCTGGCAGAACAAACTCAAAACAGGTATGAGGTTAATAATTTTTATGCATGAACCATTGCATTTTTTGGGCATCCTTTATTTTGGCCTAGCTGGTTTGTGAATGGTTGGGGCCACAGGATTCAATTTATTTGTTGTTGGAAATTTTGAACATATTACCCTGTCCTAGGCTAGCTTGTGCGACTTGCTCACCTTTGCTGTATTCTCATTTTATGTTAAATTATTTTTGGAATGGGATAATGATTTATCTCTCCTCTTAATTGGTAAATATATAAAATCATGAGAGAATTGTGTTAACATTTTTTTTCTTCTACATGGGAAATAGCATTTTTTGGAAAATATTTTATCGTGGAGAAGAACTAGATGTTCACAATGAGTAAATTAAATACGAAGAGAAATGGAAGGCACAGGAGTATAAATGTAGAAGATTCTTGATGTGAATCAAGACACCTCAAAACACCAAAATACCTCTTGGGGAAGTAATTATGTATCTAGATACATATGCAAAAATATGACTTTGTTCTTACCTGTTATATTCTCATGCTGCACTAGGTACTAAAGGCCCCTGAGACTACTCTGCCATTCCCTTACTGAGTCATGTTGGGTCAAGAACAAATATAATAAGCATCGTGTTCACTCTCCCACCAAAGTTACTGGAATATCAGCTGCATCAAGACATGTACTGTCTCCATCAGGTGGCCTCTCCCTACAAAACTGTTCCACCCGAGGCTGTAGAAATGTCCCAATGACAGACTGTCCCTCTAAATGTTCTGGGGAAACTGTTCAATATGCCTTTCTGCAATAATGGAAAAGTTCTATATCTGTCCGGTATCTAATATGAGAACCAGCACTTGAAATGTGGCTAGTTTAAGGAACTGAACTTTAAATTTCATTTAATTTTAATTGAGTTTAATTTAAATAGCCATATGTGGTGAGTGACTACTAAACAGTGCAGCTCTAGAAACCATCTTTTTTTCTCCTAGTTTTATTGAGAAATAATTTATATACATCAATGTATAGGTTTCACGATATACGTATGTATATATGTATATATATGACTACTGCAGTCAGTTCAGCTAATATCCATCATCTCATATATTAATTTTGTAATCTGCAACTTTACTGAATTCGTGGATGAGCTCTAGTAGTTTCCTGGAAGCATCTTCAGGATTTTATGTGTATAGCATAATGTCATCTGCAAACAGCGATAGTTTTACTTCTTCTTTCCCACTTTTATTTCTTTTTCTTCTCTGATTGCTGTGGCTAGGATTTCTTGAACTATGCTGAATAAAAGTGACAAGGGCAGGCATTCCATCATCTCATACAGATTGAATAAAAAGACAAGAAAAAATTGCTCCTTGTAATTAGAACTCTTAGGATCTACTCTCTTAAAAACTTTCCTATCTATCATAGAGTAGCATTACCTACAGTGATCATGTTGAACAGTGTATCCCTAGGGCTTATTTATTTTGTAAGTAGCAGTTTGTATCTTTTGAATACCTTCCTGTAGATGCCCCCTCCCACCACCCTCCACCTCTGATAGTTATAAATCTCATTTTTCCATGTTTCATTTTAGATTCCATGTGTAACCAAGATCATATTTTAGTATTTGTCCTTCTCTAACTTATTTATCATAATACCCTCAAGTTTCTTCCATGTTGTTGTAAATGATAGGATTTCCTCATTTTTTATGGCTGAAAGATATTGCATTGTATGTATATGTATACATACATACATACTGTAAGTTCTTTATTCATTCATCCAGTAATGGATGCCTAGGTTTTTTCTGTGTCTTGGCTATTGTAAATAATGCTGCATTATTGGACATTCAGGAACAGATGCCTTTTTGAGGGTTAGTATAACTGGGTTGTATGTCAGTTCTATTTTTAATTTTGGAGGCATCCCTATAGTCTGTTCCTTTGTGGTTATACCAGTTTACAAGGTCACCAACAGAGCACAAAGTTCCCCTTTTCTCCCCAACCATGCCAGCATTTGTATCTCTTGCTTTTTTGATGATGGTCATTCTAACATGTGTAGTGATGTCTTACAATTTTAATCTGCTTTTCTCTAATGATTGGTTATATTTAGCATCTTTTCATATACTTGTTGGCCTTTTGTATATCTTCTTTGGCAAAATGCATATTCATGTTTTTAAATTAGGTTTTTGGTTGTATTTTTTTTTCTATTGAGTCGTATGCATTCCATATATATTTTGGATATTAATCCCTTGTCAGATATATAATTTACAATTTTTTCCCTATTCTGTAGGTTGTCTTTTCACTTTGTTGATATTCTTTTGCTGTGCAGAAGCTTTTTAGTTTGATGTAATCCCACTTATTTTTTATCTTGTTACTTAAGCTTTAGGTGTCATATTCAAAAAATCCTTACCAAGACCCAAGTTGAGGAGCTTTATTTCTATTTTCTTCTAGGAGTTTCATGGTTTTAGGTCTTATATTTAAGACTTCAATCCACTCTGAGTTAATTTTGTTGAGTTGTGTAAGACTGGGTTCCAGATATGTTCCTTTATATGTGAATATCCAATTATCCCGGCACATTTATTGAAGAGACTATTTTCCATTCAGGATTCTTGACTCTCTTGTCAAGTATTAATTTATGTAGGTACTTGGGTTTACTTCTGGGCTCTTGATTCTGTTCCATTGGTCCATTTGTCCATTTTTATGACAACACCATACTGTTTTGATTACTATAGCTTTATAGTATAGTGTAAATCATAAATTGTGATGCTTTCCGATTTGTTCTTTCTCACAATTTCTTTGGCTACTTAGGGTCTTCTGTGGTTCCGCATACATTTTAGGAGTGTTTTTTCTGCTTCTTTATTGAACCTATAGAAGACTTTTTGTAGTATTGGTATTTTTACAATATTCTTCCAGTCCATGAACATAGATACTTTTCCACCGTGTCAGTTTTGACTTCTTTGTAGTTTTCAGAGTAGATATCATCCAGTTTCTTGATTAGATTTATTCCTAAGTACTTAATTGTATTTATTGTTATTCTAAATGTTTTATTTCTTTATTTCTTTTTCACAAAAAAATTTGTTACTCTACAGAAATACTACTGACTTGTATGTTGATTTTTTAGCCTGCAAGTTTACTGAATTTGTTGATTAGATCTAATAGCCTTTGGCTGATTCTTTAAGATTTTCATATATAAAATCATGTAATGTGCAAATAGAAAGTTTTTCATCTTCATTTCCAGTTTTGATACCTTTTATTTCTTTCCTTGCCTGATTGCTCTGGTAATTTCCATTAGTGTGCTGACCAGCAGTGTTGTGGGTGAGATGTTGTGAGACATTCTTGTCTTGTTCCTGATTTTAGAGGAAAACTTTCAACTTTTCACCATTGAGTGTGATGTTGTGGGCTTGTCATACATGGCCTTTATTATGTTGATGTATGCTCTTTCTCTTCCTAATTTGGTAAATGTTTTGTTAGGAATTTTATCAAATGCTTTCTCTGCCTATTAAAATGATCATGCTAAGTGAAGTAAGCCAGTCAGAGAAAAACAAATACAAGATATCACTTATATGTGAAATTAAAAAATGATACAAATGAACTTATTTATAAAACAGAACAGACAGGAATAGAAGACAAATGTATGTTTACCAAAGAAGAAGAGGGGAAAGATAAATTAGTATGGGAAAAGCAAATACACACTACTATATATAAAATAAATAAATAACAATGATTAACTGTATAGCAAGGGAACTATATTCAGTATCTTGTAATAAACTGTAATAGAAAAGAATTGGAAAAATGTAGTTATATACATATAAATGTACAACTTTATCACGTTGCTGTACAACTGAACAAAATATGACTTTTGCTACATTCCGTAAATTCTGGTATGTTGGAATTTTTCAGTCTTTCTCTTGATGTTCATTTCTAGTTTCATGCCATTGTAGTAGTCAGAAAAGGTACTTGATATTATTTTAATCTTCTTGAATTTTCCAAGATTTGCTTTCTGGACTAACAAATGGTCTATCCTAGATAATATTCCATGTGCATTTCAGAAGAAAGTTTATTCTATCATTGGATAGAATGTGCTATTAGTCTATGTTGTCTATAGTGTTGTTCAAGTCTGATTTTTCTTATTGATTCTCTGTCTTGATGGTCTATGCGTAGTTGAGAATGGGGAATTAAAGTTCCCAAACATTACCGTATTATTGTTTATTTACCCTTTAAGCTGTGTTAATTTTTATTTTCTATGTTTAGGTGCTCCAGTGTTGAGCACATATTTATAATTGTTATATCTTCTTGATGCATTTATCACTTTATTACTATGTAATGACCTTTACCTTCTTTGTGTCTTTTAAAAAAATCATTTTAAACCTAAAGTCTATTTTGTCTGATACAAGTATAGCTGCCCCTACCTTTCTAGTAGTTACCATTTGATTCAAATACTTTTTTTTAAATCCCTTTACTCTGATTAGTATTATTTTAATGAAAATCCTTAAATCCATCGTCATTTCTCTTCTTTCCTTAAATTTCCCAAAACTATCATTAGGGAGGACATACTATGTTTAGATAACATGTTATATGATTAGTAAGTAGAAAAATAATGGATATCAACAAATTTTGAGATTTGTCTAAGTTTTAAAAGCTCCTTACCTTTTATTAGAGTTGCAGATATAATTGTTATATACATAAATATTAGTATCCAGCCTTAAACTTTAAAATATTTAAACATTTATGAATAGACATAAGTTTCTTCTAAATACTCAGAAGTGAATAAAATATAAATATCTGGATTTTTAGAGGAACTAAATTATACAACCTACTTATTATTTAGATTAATACTTACTTTGGTTGAAGACACATATTCAAATTACATGCATTTATGTATCATTTTAGTAGTAATAGCTACTTTGGTGTCAAAACAAATATAAAAATATTAGGAAACATTCTTTCATTAAATGTTTTTTACAAATATCCAAACTCAGAAAAATTACAATGTCATATTTTCCCTTTAATCTTTCTTGTAGTCTATGGTACCACATTATTCTTAATACAATTTATTAAAAGAACTTCTTTAGTCAGGAGAATTATATAAATTTTTTCATAGATTTTACTTTTTAAAAACATTGAAGTATAGGTGCTATACAATACTATATAAGTTATTGGTGTACAATAGAGTGATTAACAATTTTTAAAGGTTATAATATAGTTATTATAAAATATGAGCTGTATTTCCCATGTTGTACAATATATCCTTGTAGCTTATTTTATAACTGATAGTTGTGCCCTTAATCCCCTTCCCATAGTTGCCCCTCCCTCTTCTGTCTACCTACTGGTAACCACTAGTTTGTTCTCTGAATCTGTGAGTTTGCTTCTTTTTTTTGTTACAAGTTTGCTGTGTTTTTTCGATTCCACATATAAGTGATATCCTATGACATTTGTCTTTCTCTGGCATTTCATTTAGCGTAATACCCTCTAAGTCCATCCATGTGGCTGCAAGTGCAAAATTTAATTTGCTTTATGGCTAACATTCCAATATATATATATATATATATATATATATACACCACATCTTCTTTACCCATTCATCTGTTGATGGACACTTAGGTTGCTTCCATATTTTGGCATTTATAAATAATGTTGCTGTTAGCATGTATTTTTGGCATGCATGTATTTTTGAATTAGTGATGTTTTCTTTTTTTTTTCAGATATATCCCAGTATTACAATTGCTAGGTCATATAGTAGTTCATTTTTTAGTTTTTTGAGAAGTCTCTATCCGGTTTTTGACAGTGGCTGTACCAATTTATATTCCCCTCAACAATGTAGGAGGGCTCTTTTCTCCATATCTGCTTAAACATTTGTTATTTGTGTTCTTTTTGATGATTGCTATTCTGGCCAGTGTGAGGTGATATTCATTTCCTTGTTCATAGCAATGTTGAGTATCTTTTCATGTGCCTGTTGGCCATCTACATTTCCTTTCTGGAAAAGCATCTATAGAGTTCTTCTGTTCATTTTTTAATTGAGCTGTTTGGTTTTCTGATGTTGAGTTGTGGTTAAATTCATAGCTCAGCAGAAACACTAAAGCTGTTTAACCCAAAGTTAGATGTGGAAATCAAAATTTAGTTATACAAAGTGGAGTCCAGTTTAAGATAACACTTTAAATTTAGTCTAAACAAGGAAATAAAAAAAGGAAACGTTTAAATTACTTATTTAAACACTGATAGTTTTTATGACTGGGTGGAAACGTGGCAGGGGGTTAACCTACCTTTTGTCTACACATGAAATTACTGATCTTTTTAATCCCTGCACACTTCTCAGTCAGCCTGGAGATTTATGTGAGAAAGATAAATGACAATAGATTTAAAAGAGTGATATTCACTAAGTTTTTCTCCCCACATTAAAACTTTTCAGTAATTTCTGCTCAGATTCTATTCTCTGGTCAACTGAGTATATGTACACTTTTCTTTAAGGCTTTTAATGTAAACTTTTGATAATTTAGAAAATATAGCTATATTGTTTTAACTATTCTTTTGTTTTTACTGAATTGTCCCTTAGTATTTAATTGCATTTCTCATGTTAGTAAATGTATGTTTATGTTTGCAACAAATTAAGGCATCTATAAACTTGATTAAGCAAAGCTTTCTTATACTGAATTAATATAATCTGCAATTTTTTCCCCTCAAATGGGTGAATGCTTGATTATGTCTTGGCAGCAAAGTGTGCAAGAATTTAAAACAAGATGTTTTTCTTTCATTGGTGCAGATTGAATGAAAAATAATGAAAAAAACTTTCTTCTTGAAAACACGTCTTCTCTGAGGCAGTCAAGGCTTTTAGCAAATAGTAATATATCCAATTTTAATTAAACTTCAATTCATAAGTTGATTCATCTTGAAAAAGGAAAAAGGCACCCAATTTGGTGTAGAGGTGTTTTCCTATCTCTGTTGCTTTGCTTTGTTACATTTTCTTTCCAATAATTTTCAATACCTTTTAAGCCTTTCTCTTTATTTTATCTTGGAGGAAGTTCTTACAGGTTCAGTAACAAAAAGATAAGTGCTCAGCTCCACATGAGTGGTACAGTGACAGGAGCTCTCAACTCTACTCGCAAAATTCCCATTAGGGATTTAGAACCTCACTTAGTGTCTGAGGATTTGGCATTGGTGACATTTACCCTGTCAATTCTCTGTTTAAGTCTAAATGACAGCAAAATTTTGCTGGGAGCATAAACAAAATTCTACATTATGTCTATTTTTACAGTTGTCAGAAACTCTTTAGGTCTTTAATTTTTCTTAGTCTTTTGCAAAAGTGAGGTTGATAATAGACAATAGTCAATGCAAAAAAGATCTCATAACATTTTCTGACATTTCAGGGAAGAGAGAATGTAAAGGGAAAATAGATACACGATGTCATTCCTACTTTACACTGAAAAGTTATCTGCACATATTTTATTAATTAACATTATTTCCTAAAAAAATTGTTCTCATGCCCAGAAATTCTGTTAATATTAGAGGTTAGAGGTTACACCCAATTTATAGCTGTTACACTAAAATCTGACACAGATATCCTTGGAAAGATATCAAAAATGATAAAAGCCTGCTTTGTAAAATACAGAGCAAGGTATGGTTAAATTTAGTCTTATGCAGAACTTTCTCTAACTTGATAAATCAGAAAATCAAGTTTTGATTTAGTGTTAGCATCTTTATCAAGAAAGCAAGTCTCACGGAGTTCCTGTCGTGGCTCAGTGGTTAACAAATCCGACTAGGAACCATGAGGTTGTGGATTCGATCCCTGGCCTTGCTCAGTGGGTTAAGGATCCGGCGTTGCCGTGAGCTGTGGTGTAGGTTGCAGATGCAGCTCGGATCCCGTGTTGCTGTGGCTGTGACGAAGGCTGGTGGCTACAGCTCCTGTTAGACCCCTAGCCTGGAAACCTCCATAGGCTGTGGGTGCAGCCCTAGAAAAAGGCAAAAAAAAAAAAGAAAGAAAGAAAGCAAGTCTATGCAGCTCACATTCTGTACAGGTGACGCATCTTCAGTCCAGAGACAGTTTTCTCTTTGGGCAATAGTTTTTGTCTTTGTTGGAAAAAACAGAGATCTACATAGACACACATGTATCCTTTTATATTTGAGTGATTTTACTTTTTAAATACTATGAAATATTTGACATACTGAAAAATTACAATAGCAAAACAGGCAAAGACACAGCCAATATTACAAAAAAATTAAAGACACATTTGTAACCTTCTCTGACCCATTTTTCTTCTTCCTTTATGACTATTTTATACTCAAATGTCTTTTTACTATTTTTATAAATGTAAGTATGAAGAGCATCAATTCAACCTTCATATTGAAGCTGTTCCATTTGTTATATACGTTTTTTGTATGTTGGTTTTCATATTTTTGCTGGAGCGTGGAATCATGCTTTTTTATGAAATCTTTGGTAGATAAAGAAATATATATCTTTTGCCACAAATCTAATATTCTTCAGCTTTATTCTATCTTTTGCTGAAATTCATTCATTTTGCTGCTTAAATTCTATTGACTTTTTTTTTTCTTTTTAGGCCTGCACCTGTGGCATATGTAAACTCCCAGGCTAGAGGTCGAAAGGAGTTGCAGCTGCCAGCCTATGCCACATCCATAGCCATGCAGGATCTGAACCACATCTGTAACCTATAGCACAGTTCACGGCAATGCCAGATCCTTAACCCGCTGAGCAAGGCCAGGGATCGAACACAATCCTCATGGCTACTAGTCAGGTTCTTAACCCACTGAACTACAAGAATTCCTTGTCTCTTTCTTTTTAATTGGGCCAACTATCTTTTACTGAGTTAGTTTCTTTTGTACAGTTTTTTTTCCTCTTTTTATGGAAATTCTAGTTTAATTATATTTTAAAGAAGGGATTCTTGATCCCCTGTCATTCATTCAGCCTCTCAGTTATTTTGTATTCTTTGTGCTCCACATTACCTCCCGCTCTGTCTCTTCATCCTCTGTATTTCAAGCTGAGCAGGGACTGTCTGCTCTGGGACTGTCCTTCTGAGCTGGCTACACTCTTCCAACTTTCTCTTTCTTGTTCCACTTTTTCAAATACCTTCAAATATCTTCCCCAGCAAAGGTGTGTCTGTGACTTGTTATGGATTTACTTCTTCCTTCCTTTATTCCTTCCTTCCCTCCTTCTTTCCTTCCTTATTTCCTCCCTCCCTCCCTTCCTCCCTCCCTGTCTTCCTTCCTTCCTTCTTTCCCTTTTTTATTTATGCTCTTCTTTCGTTCTTCCCTATATTTTAAAGATATCTCAAGAAAAAGAGATAAAAGCATGTGCTCATTAGCAATCTTGGTACAGAAGTCATTGTAACTTTTTTTGGAAAAAAATTTCAGACTTACAGAAATGTTGCAAGAATAGTACAAAAAAATCCCAAATGCTTTTCATTCAGATTTCCCAAATGTTAGCATTTTACCACATTTTCCCCTTGAGATGTTTGAAAATTGCAGAAAGGATGTCCTTTTTTCCCTCTAATAACTTCAGTGTACATTTTCCAAGAAAATGACATTCTAACATTAGTACAATGATCAAAATAAGGACATTAACTTTGATATAATACTTTAATCTGTAGTTACAATTTATCTCTTGCCTAACAAATGTCCTCTGTTGTAGAAGAGAACCTTTTTCTTGCTCAAGGTCTAATTCATGAGCACATACTACATTCAGTTGCCATGTCTCTATTTTCTTTTTTTAAAAAGGTTTTAAAAAATCTTTATTTAGAAAGGCTAAAAAGATTGCATGCTAATTTGAATAGCTAGGTTGTATAAGAAAATTCCATTTTTGATGTTCTTTAAGAGTTAGATTCCAGTATGTAAGTATCTGTTCTTTCTTCAGACCTCAGTACAGACTGGTGTTGAGCAGAGTGCAGTTTATACCTTTGCCCTCCAGTCATTCTCAGGCTCCAGACAAGGAGATGGACCTTTGAGGGAACAAGCAGCTACCTGGTAAAGGTACCTAGGGGAAGACAGGCTATGAGTGATACAAGTTCCTTACAGACAGTATCCCACTGTACAGCAACATGACTCAGATATATAAATATATCCATTATTTTTTTAATATTCTTTTTCATCATGGTTATCCCAGGACATTGGGTATAGTTCCCTGTGATTAAAATCTCATGAAATCATTTGGTATTACATTAAACACAGTCCTTTATGTAATTCACTTCTCTTTTATCTTTTATTCTTTATTTTTTCCATTATAGTGATTTACAGTGTTCTGTCAATTTCTAATGTACAGCAAAGTGCACTTCTCTTATCTTCTAGATAGGCAGGTATTCACATTACTTTATTTCATGTTTAATTATTATAGTCTCATTAAACCCAATGAAAAATATAAATTATACATACTCATAAATTATAGTTACTATGAAGACAAAATTAAACAAGCATTTTTATAAATAACATGTGAGAATAATTTTTCTTACCATCTGACTATAAATATGTATTTTTAAAAGTGGACTCCCTATTGTATATTCAGTTGTTTTTCCTTTGACTGTTTATCCCAAAGAGCCCTCCTAAGGCTTCTAAGTTATTAATTCAGTCATGCAACAAACTGTGCCCTCTGCTTTACATCAAGGCAAAATGAGCTTCAGAAGGTAAGTGGAGTCTTGTACCCCAGCCTCCCATATTACGCGGATTAACATGTCCAAAAAATACATTGTTATTATTCTCAAAACTGGTAATACTCAAAATGATTTTTGATGCAGAATTCTTCTCACTATAAATAATTTAGCATTTAATTACTAGAGAAATGCAAGTCAAAACTACAGTGAGGAGTTCCTGGGTACCTGGCTCAGTGGTAATGAATCGGACTAGTATTCATGCCTGTCAATTTAAGAATTATAAATAGTATATGTTTTCCTACCATTTTTAATCTTTCATATTTGGCAGTTATTTTTGTCTGACATTTAAGAAATTTGAATGTGAGAGACACAACAGTATTTTCAGTATTTTGGAAAAGGTTGATTCATCTAATTTGACATCTGTGACATCTTTCACTCTTAGCAATGGGTCTTTGAAAAATGATCTAGTTTACTGAGTGGTGAATGAGGAACCTGTTTTAGAAAACACAGTATCATAGGAATTTACAAGATTCTCTTATTTCCCTTTGAATTAACAAAATAAGGAGTGTATGACATCCCTGGGCCTCTGAAGTCTCCCTTTAGATTTGAGGTGTCAGGCTCAGTTTTAATGGATAATGTGCAAACGGCCAGGTTAATTTCATGGTACAGTCCTTTACAGTGAGCAGAAAAGGAGAGTAATACCTTACTCTCCTGGCTGAGGAGGTACCAAGGACCTTGTTCGGACATTGCTCACTAGCTTTGTATCAATTTTAAAATATGCACAGGTTCTCCACTGTGCTCTGGAATACATTATATGAAGGTTTTAAGCTCTGGTAGCTCATAATTGAGCAGAAGGAGAGATACACCAACTTAGCTATAATTTAATATGACAAGGCATGGAATCAGTCTAGCCAGGCGTGCGCTTACAATGCAAAGGACAGCGTTCACCACATTTTAGAACCCAAATGTAAATGCCATTCATTTAAGCCTATAAATTTTTTTCTTTCAGACATGGAGGTCTTTATGTAAACAGAATTATAAGTAAAGTAAAATGAAATGAAAAAAATATTTACTCACTTGCTCTTAGTTATTTCCGTTCTGACTTAGGACAAAATGCAAAGTTTTTCCTGTGTCTCCTCTGTGTGTACATATGTTTTAATTTATTTTTATTTTATTTTTCTTAAAGTATAGTCGATGTAGAGTGTTCTGCCGATTTCTGCTGCACAGTATAGTGACCCAATCAAATATATATGTGTGTGTGTGTGTGTATACATATATATATATTTCATTTCTTATGTTATCTCCATCATGGTCTATCCCAAAAGACTGGATCTACTTCCCTGTGTTGTACAGCAGGACCTCATTGCTTATCTAAATGTCACAGTTTCCATCTACTAACTCCAAACTCCCAGAAAATACTTTTGAGGTCTGAGGTCCAGTTTCCCCTTCCTCCTCCCACCCGTGCTGGCTTCTGGCCACATCTTCCTCCTCAATGTTTCTAAGATATGCTTAATTCTTTCGTAGGGCAGGTATCTGCCTTCTCCCTTTGCCTGGAATCTTCCTTGCCCAGATGTGCTTATTACTTCCCTCCTCACCTTATGCTTTTTGCTCAGAGGTCACCTCCCAGAATGCCTTTCTGAATCATCCCATGTACAATAGCAATCTCCCATGCCTCTTCCATATTAACACTTTTCTGCACCGCACTGATCCTAATTGATAAGCATCTGTTTATTATTGACTGATCCATGAGAATGTAAGCTCTAAAGAACAAGAACTTTTTCAGCTTTATTTTATACTGTGTCCTTAGCACTTAAAATAGTGTCTGAATTTTAATTTAAGTGTGATAAATACAGAATTCAGTAATTATTGAGATATACCGTTGCATTTATCTTCCTCATGGTTAGTCATCTGGAACTTGGACACAGCTCCTCAAAAGAAAGAAAGCGAGAAAGACTCAGATGTCTCTCCCACATCTATGTTTCACGTACCTGTCTTAACATAATACTTCTGCTGGTGTAGGGCCTTGTTAGCAGCCTCAGGTATGCACAGCCCTCCATCTCATTAATACTGGCCTCGTGCAGAATTACCAGCAGGTTCTGCTTTGGAGTGGCCTAATTTCTGGTCACTTTTCCCACTTCAGTCTCATAGAAAGTATCTGTCATTGTCTTATCGTCAACCTTTCCTATAAATTTAGACCAAAAGAAGAAACACTAAAGTACTGATTAAAATACAGTTGACATTAATGCGGAAGCCTATTACAGGTAAAAATACTCAGTCTCAAGAAGGTAACATGCCAGTGAAGGAAAAAAGAAAAAAGAAAAATATAGGGGAAACAAGCACCTGAAGAGAATTCTCCAATTAAGATCTAATTGAAAATGAATGGTGCACACATCAACTATTTAGAATTCGCACTGTACTGAGAAAAAAAGTCAAATTGCACCCAGAGCACCATGTTAACCTGAGATGGGAACTGACCATTAAAAGCTGACTACAAATGTTCAATTGTTTTCTAATGTCAACAGACTATAATTGAATTATGCAAAATGACATCCCATTAGCACCCAGTTAACTGCTTGAATCAATGGCAATAGTTTCCCCTCTATTTTTCTCTAAAATAGTTAGCAGTGATTTAAAAACCTGTGACAAACTTCAGAGTAAGGTTGGCTAAAACTTGTTTCTCCTTATGTTTAAGGTGATGGGGTGGGGGTCCTCCGGGTCATGTAACCTTGCCTGTGCTAAACCATCCTGAGTTAATACTAATAGGTTGGTGGTAGTGTAGTTTTCAATCATTAAGCCTCAAAATTGGGAGCATGCTTAGAGCACACCTTAGAGGTATTTCCTGCCTTTATGGGTATGGTACAATAATTATAATCAGGTCAGATCAGAAACTTGATGGGGGAGAGTAAACTGAAATTTATTGACAAACTCTGTGATATCTGAAGAAACTTAAAACTTTTTATTATAAAGAAGGCTGAAAATTCACAAAGAGTTTTTTGATTGTCAGTGTGCTGGCTTGTGACATATGTTGGCACCTCCGAGGCAATGTGATGTAAGGAATATGCTTGACATATATACACACTACTGCATATAAAATAACTAACAATGACCACTGTATAGCATAGGGAACTCTATTCAATATGCTGTACTAACCTATATGGGAAAAGAATTTGAAAAAGAAGGGCTATATATATAACATTCACTTTGCTGTGCACGTGAAACTAATACAACACTGTAGCTCAACTCTATGCCAATAAAATAAAAAAAAAAAAGAGTATGATTGAGTTAGGCAGATGTGTGATCAAATGAGCAAATCCTCTCTGGTAGTTCATGTCAGAGTCCCCTTTGGCTAGTATAAAATGTTCCCTGGAAGCTCACTTTTCTTGGATGATTTCCCCCATAAGAGAATGAGGAAAATGCCTCACAATGAATACACTCTCTATTAAAGGGAGCCAATACTTTCACAGCAGTAATATTTCAAGTATTCTAAAAAACAGAACAAAAACAAATATACTTGAGTTCCCTGTTAGCTTCTAGTGCTTATGTTCCCATTTCCTAAAATAAAAATGAAAAAAAGGTACGAAAAGACAGATCATTTCATTGTTTTCACGTAATTAAAAAAAAACAACTTTATTGAGTTATCATTCCCTACAATAACGTGCGCCCATTTTGAATGTACATTTTGATGTGCTTTAACAAATTTACATACATCTGTATAACCTACTATTGCAATCAAAATACAGCACAAATCCACAATGTTTTCCTCGTATCTTACCTCAGTCGTTCCCCCATCGCCCCAACTCCCAGAGCCAGGCACCCGCGGATGTGCTTTCTCTAGTGTATGTTTGAGTCATCTTCTTGAAAGGCTCATGTAAATGGAATTGTATCACAGGTAAACTTTTGTATCTGGCTTCCTCCATGGAGCCTGATGATTTTGAGATATACCCTTAGTTGTTTTGATTCATTTTCGTCACTGACCCAATGGTCCCATGGTATGGCTGTGACACTGCTGTTTACCTATTTACCTGCCAGTACACATTACACATTTAGAATGTTACCGAAGGATAAACTTCTATGAATATTCACACAGAGAGCTTTGTGGAGGTGTGTTGTCACTGATGTTAAGGAAATTCACAGGAATAGAATTATTGGGTCATTATTAGTAAATAAATATTCAACATTATTAGAAATCCCTAAATTATTTTCCAAAGTGACTTCTGTTTTTTCTCCCAGTAGCAATGTATGAGACCTCCATCTTTCCCATGTTGTTTTCAACACTTTGTGTAGTGAGTCGTTTTAATTGTAGACATTCTGTGGATTATTGGTTGTCATGGGCTCTCACTGTGATTTCACTGTGAATTTCCCTAACAACTAATGATGTCAGACACCTGTTGATGTGCTTGATGTTTAATTGTCTTTTTTATGTGTGAGGGCCATAGTATATTAGTCTTTTCAAAATTAAATTGCTTTTCTTCTTATTATCAAATTTTAAGAGTTACTTATATTCTCTGGATACAGGTTCTTTGTCATATATGTATTGTTCATGTACTTTTTCCCAGACTCTGGTTTGACTTTTTATTTTCTCATGAGTATATTTTGAAGAACAGGAGTCTCTTATTTTAACCAAGTCCATAGTAATTTTAATTTCATGGTTTGTGCTTTTTGTCTTTTATTAGAAGAAATAACCCCAAATTACAAATATTTGCTCCCACTTTCTCTTAGAATTTCATAGCTTTAGCTTTCATTGAATTGATCATCAATTTTATCGCCTTTTATAATATGATAAAGTTAAGTATAAAAATGTATTTTTTT
The DNA here is from genome assembly GCA_004024745.2 of Catagonus wagneri. Classification (NCBI taxonomy): domain Eukaryota; kingdom Metazoa; phylum Chordata; class Mammalia; order Artiodactyla; family Tayassuidae; genus Catagonus; species Catagonus wagneri. The sequence continues at coordinate 2,690,851 of PVHT021183556.1, forward strand.
TTCTTCATATAGATATCAAAATTTTTCAGGATCATTAGTTTACATATTATCACTTCCCTGTTGAATTTCCTATCATCTTTGTAAAAAATCAATTAACTATATACATGAACGGTAATGAACACAATAGTGTAGGTATTGTCAAATTTGTTTCTTAAAGGGATATATAGTAAAAATTTTAGACTTTTCAGCCTGTACAATCTCCATTACAGCTCTAAACTCTGCCATTGTAGCATGAAAGCCACTATAGAAAATATGTAAATAAATGGGTATTGCAGTGTTTCAATAAAATTTCATTCACAAAGACAAAATCAGCAGGCTAGAATCAGCCCATCGTTCATGGTTAGCTAACTCCTGTGTTGGATTTCATTGCTCTGTTGTTGCCAATACAAAAATCCACTCATTATTGTAACTTTATTACAGACCTTGAAATCTGGCCATGTTTGTTATTCTTTTTCAAAAACTTAATTTTTACAACTTTGCTAAATCTAATTATCGATCATATTACCTTTTAATTCATAGACTTTTTAAACTATCTGGATACATGATCATGTCATTTGCGGATAGTATAATTTTATCACTTCCTTCCCATCCTGTGACGTATGGTTCTTCCTTATTCTAGTGGCTTAAACCTCTGGTAAGGCTTTGAAGTGGCAAGAACTTGCCTTGTGTGAAATTTTATGTTTAAAGAATCGTATTTTTACCATTAAAGGCTGATGTTATCAATAGGTTTTATTGATATCATTGATAGTGATGACTGTTTTCAGGTTGATGAAGTTACCTTCATTTCCTAGTTTACTGAGAAAGTTGATTACAAGTAGGCTCTGCATTTTGTCAAGTGCTTTTCTTTCCCAAGTGTTTTTTAACATCTATTGAGATAATAAAAATTATTTTCCTTTTAGTCTGTTAATATGGAGAATTATATTGATTCATTTAAATTCCTGGGATACCCTCTGTCAATGAATGAGAGTTTTGTCAACATTTTTTTGAGCTCAATAAAAAATAATATTAGTCATTTAGGTATGTATGTGTGTGTGTTTAGTGGTATACCACTGTGGTTTTATTTGCACACTTCTGATGGTTAATAATATTAAGCATTTTCTTCAGAAGTGTTCTAGCCATTCTTATACCTTCCTTTTGAGGTGACTGCTTTTGTTCACCATTTAAAAAACTTAGGTTGTCTTTTTACTACAGTTGTAGGAGTTATATAAATATTTTGGACACCAGTCCTCTGTTGGAAATATTTATCACAAATGTATTCTCCCAGTCATGGGTTTTCTGTTAAATTTCTTAATAGCATTTTTGGATGCTAAACCTTTAATTTTCATGAAATTCTATATGTTAGCTGTATTTCCCTTTAGTGATAGTGCTTTTGTGTTTTCCATGAGGAAAATTTGCTGTTTCAAGTTTATAAAGGTCTTATCTGACATTTCTTCTTTCTCTGCTTATAGTTTTAGGCTTTTATGTTTTGGGCTATGATTCAATCACACATTTTGGTCCATGGTACAAGATGAGGTTCATTTACCTCTTTATAGATAGTCAGTTATTCTGGTACCATTTATTGAAAAGATCCTTCGTTTCACATTTACTTTGGTTTGTGTTTCAGAATTGTTTGACTGGATGTTTGCGAAACATTTGCTGTTTTATTCCATCGATATATTTAGCTTTTCACTGGTAATACTGTTGTGATTATTGTAGCATCATAGGTTTCTTTAAATCAGATAAGATGCCTTCCAAATTAATTTTTCAAGATTATTTTGTCTATGCTAGGTCCTTTGATTTCCACGTGCCTTTTAGAATCAGCTTGTTAATCTCTGCAAAAAGGCTTGTTCAAGTTTTGATTGAGATTGATTAGATTTGAAGATTCATATTTTATTTTTATTGACTTTCAATTCATGTCCCTGTTATTTCCATTTTTTAAAGATTCCATTTACTTTATCCCAACATCTTGTAATTTCAGTATGAGATCTTGCACATATTTTATTACATTTTTTCCTAAGTAGTTTGTATTTTTATGTTCAGTGGCAAATTAAAAAAATTATACGATGTACAGGAGTTCCTTTCATGGCTCAGTGGTTAATGAATCCTACTATTATCCATGAGGATGTGGGTTCTATCCCTGGCCTTGCTCAGTGGGTTAAGGATCCAGTGTTGCTGTGAGCTGTGATGTAGGTCACAGACATGGCTTGGATCCTGTGTTTCTGTGGCTATGACTGGCAGCTATAGCTCCGATTTGACCCCTAGCCTGGGAACTTCCATATGCTGTGGGTATGGCCCTAAAATGACAAAAAATTATACTACAATGTACATTGCCAGTGCATAAGAATACCATTTTTACCTATTGACTTTGTATTCAGTAACATTGGTGATTGACTTATTATTTCCTTTTTGGTTGAATCCTTAAGATTTTCTACATACACAGTCATGTTATCTGCAAATAATACAACTTCACGTTTTTCTTTTCAGTCTTTATGTATTGTATTTCCTTCTTTGACCTTAACACATGGGCTAGGTTCTCTGTTACAATAGTGAATAGAAATAGGCATGGTGATGACTGAAATCCTTGCTTTGCTCATGATTCTAGGAGGAAAGTATTCAGTATTTAATTACTAAGCGTGTTGTTAGACATCATGGGACAATAGGGTTTGTTCATTTTATGTGCAGGGGATGTGAGTAAATTGCCTGTAGAAAGTTTAGTAATACTGAATTAAAGCAAATTGGCTTTTGTATTCTCATAATGTGACAGAACTTAAAGAATGTCAATGTTAGGGACTGAAGTGCATTTCCCCCCAGATTCCCATGTTGAAGCCCTAAATCCTAGTAACTCAGAATGTGGTTCTGTATGGAGATGGGGCCTTAGAAGTGGTGTTCATGTTAAAATGAGGTCATTAGAATGGACCCTGATCCCATGTGATGGATGTTTTTATAAGAAGACAAATTGAGGCACATAGAGGGAAGCCAGGGGTATGAATGCATGGACAGGCCATGTGAGGACACAGTGAGATGGCGGCCACGTACAAGCCAAGAAAAGTGGCCTCAGAAGAGACCACACCTTCATCTCCTTGATCTTGGACTTCTAGACTCCAGAACTGTGAGAAAATAAATTTCTGTAGTTTAAACCATCCATTCTGTGTTATTTTGTTACACTAGACCTAGCAGACTAGTACAGTTAGTAATACCTAGTAATTGCCTGTGGTGGACCTAGATATAATTTATTTAGTCTGCCTAAGGTTGTATTGAATTTTGATATGTGGTTTATTATACTTCATCAATTTTGGAAAACTCTTGAGCATTGTTTTTCAAATTTTTCCCCTTATTTTTCATCTCTTCTCATTTTGACTCCATTATACCTGTGGTAGTTAATCTGATACTGTTCTACAGACATTGTATATTTCACTCTTTTTTTCCCTTTTTTTTCTCCTTATATTTCACTTTGGATAACTTCTATTGACCCAAGTGTATATTAACTGATTTTTTTTTGGTGGTGATGGGGGGAGATGGGCCAGACTGCTAAATAGCCTCTTGAGAGAATCCCTAAATCTATGATATTGTATTTTCATTTTTGGTATTTCCATTTGGTCTCTTATGTAGTTTTCATTTATCAACTGAAATTCTCCATCTATTCCTGCATATTGCTCACATTTGCAATATATTATTTTACATATTTATTATTGTAACTTTAAAGTCTTTAGGTCTAGTTCTATAATTTATCTTTTTATCTTGTTGATTGGTCATGTTTTCTTTATGTGGCTTCTACCTTTTAATCCTTCACTGTGCATTAGATATGAGAGGCCAGGAGAGACTAAAGCAAATACAAATTATGCTCAGGCATGATGGTGCCACTTTAGTCAGTGTGCTTGTGTGGGGCATTGAATCACATTTGTAGCTAAGAGGAGTCTGGGTTTTCTGGATTTTTCTCCATTGGCTTTCAATGATATGAAGGTGAGTAGATGGCCTCTTCAGCACGGTTTGGGTTTAGCAGGCCTCAGGGCTTCCTCTCAGTCCTACTCCTCTATCCTCAGTCTTCTTTTTAAAATATTTTTTAAAAAGTAAAGTCTAGTTGCTTTAAAATGTCTCAATTTCTGCTGTACAGAAAAGTGACCTAGTCATACATATATATAAATTATATATAAATTATTTTTCTCATACTATCTTCCATCATATTCTTTCCCAAGTGATTGGATATAGTTCTCTGTGCTATACAGTAGGAACTCCTTGTTTATTCTTTTTTTTTTTTGTCTTTTTGTCATTTTGGGGCCACACCTGCAGCATGTGGAGGTTCCCAGGCTAGGGGTTGAATCAGAGCTACAGCTGCTGGCCTGCGCCACAGCCACAGCCACAGCAACGTGGGATCTGAGCTGCATCTGCAACCTACACCACAGCTCATGGCAGCGCCAGATCCTTAACACACTGAGCAAGGTCAGGGATTGAACCCGCAACCTCATGGTTCCTAGTCGGATTCATTAACCACTGAGCCACGACGAGAACTCCTGTTTATTCATTTTTAAAATGTAATAGTTTGAATCTACTAACCCCAAGCTTCCCATCCATCCCACTCCCTTGGCAGCCACAAATCTGTTCTCCCTGTCTGTGAGCCTGCTTCAGTTTTGTAGATCGGTTCATGTGCCCTAATTTAGATTCTACGTATAAGTGATAGCAGATGGTATTTGGATTCCATTTACCATCCATCTATCCTGAATCTTGCACAAACATGCCGCTGGGAGGTGCCTGACTCAGCTCTCTGCCTGGTTCTCGGTGGGGGTGCCTGAAGATTTTCTCTCCTGCTTTTCCTGTCCTCACTCTTCAGTAAAGTTGAGTGAGTTTAGTAAGCACAGGTTTCTTTGCTTTCTCTGCTCTCCAGTGGGTCTGAGACAGGAGCCTGTAGTTCCTCAGCCTGTTCCTGCTGTTTGGTTAGGGGCCGTTTTCTCCTGTGACTTTCTATTCTAACTAGAAGTAGGTCTTAATGTGGTTTTTGATGAAAAGAGCTACTTGATTTTAAAGTGATTCATTTATCGAAGTTTCCTTTATGCTTGGTGTACTGCTTTTTTTAAAAAAATTAAAATTAAATCTTTTGATTTTTTTGGGTCTTCTTAGGGTTGCACCCATGGCATAGGGAGGCTGCAGCCAGCAATCTACACCACAGCCACAGCAACGCCAGATCAAAGCCTTGTCTCTGATGTACACCACAGCTCATGGCAATACCTCATCCTTAACCCACTGAGTTGGGCCAGGGATCAAACCAGCGTCCTCATGGATACTATAGTTGGGTTAGTTACTTCAGAGCCACGGTAGAAACTCCTGGTTGGTGTACTGTTAATGCTTTTGTGTGAAGTCTGAGAAATTTTTACCTTTCCAAGGACACAAAGATATTTACCTCTCTTTTCTTCTAAGAGCTTGATTGTTTCCTGATAATAACTTCAGTGAAATTTGAATTCTACTTGAGAGTCAAGGAAAAACATATTAGACTTAGGAGTGAATATTTTGTGTTCCACTGAGGGTGGAGTCCTTCCCTTGTCCTGTATTTTTTTTTTTTTTTGCTGCTTTCGTTGGATTTGAGAAAGTGGGAAAATAATATTAATGCTCTTACTTTGCTCATTTCAAGCAGGTTCTTTTATTGCTCAATGTTTTTAGCTTATACTAATTCCCTAACATCTTTGAAATTACATGAATTCATCTGAACTAATTAAGATTTTAATAACACTATTCCAGTTTTTATCAACATAAAGGGAATTTAAAGGGGATGATTTAATCCTAGTGGTCAGAAAGGAATAGGGTAGAGTTTTTAAAATGTAGTATGTAGTATGTCTATATCTATGGCTCCAGAGATTTTATTGGTTTTACCTCTCTCATCAGTCAAATTCCAATTACATGGTCCAGTCTAGATTTATATGAAGCAATCTATCTATTTTTTGTGTTACTTGCCAGATCTGGTTATTAGAAGAAAAATCAGTTATCAAGATATTTAGAATAAAAATATTTTAGCCTTAATTGAAGACTACTTTCTTTTAGTTTATGGGCTTATTTGAAGCTATGTTTATAGGATATTAATATTTCAGAGTGAAGATCTCTGTGGTAGTTCATATTAATCTTTTTTGACATTTAGAAGATGTAATCCTTATAGGTGATATATATTATACATGATTTGTGCTATTTATTTATTTATTTTTTAATGGATTTTGAAATAATTTTGTTTTTTTTTGGATACTTTTTTTTTTATTTTTGCATTATAGCTGGTTTACAGATTTCTGTCAGATTTTCCAACTGCACCATGTGGTGACCTGATTACATGTACATATATGGATTTGTCACATGTAATTAGATATAGTTCCCCATGCAATACAGTTGGAGCTCCTTGCTATTCCATCATTAAAGCACTAGTCATCCGCATTCCCTCCCACCCCTCCCCCACCCATCCCCCGCCCCCTTGGCAACCACAAGTCTGTTGCCCAAGTTCGTGATTTTCTTTTCTGTTGAGATGTTCATTTGTGCAGTGTTTTAGACTCCAGTTATAAGAGATTTCATAAGACATCTGTCTTTCTCCTTCTGACTTGCTTCACTCAGTATGAGGGTTTCTAATTCCATTCATGTTGCTGCAAATGACATTATTTTATCCTTTTTTATGGCTGAATAGTATTCCATCGTGTATATATACCACATCTTCCTAATCCAGTCATTTGTCGATGGACATTTGGGTTGATTCCATGTCTTGGCTACTGTGAATAGTGCTGCAGTGAACATGCGTGTGCAAGTGTCTTTCTCCAGGAAATTTTTGTCTGGATATATGCCCAAGAGTGGGATTGCTGGGTCATATGGTAATTCTATGTAGAGTTTTCTAAGGTACCTCCAAACTGTCTTCCATAGTGGCTGCACCAGCTTACATTCCCACCAACAGTGCAGGAGGGTTCCCTTTTCTCTACACCCCCTCCAGCATTTGTTGTTTGTGGACACCTGTTAATGATGGCCATTCTGACTGGTGTGAGGTGGTATCTCATGGCAGTTTTGATTTGCTTTTCTCTAATTATCAGAGATGTTGAGCATTTTTTCATGTGCTTGTTAGCCATCTGTTTATCTTCTTTGGAGAAATGTCTATTCAGGTCCATTGCCCATTTTTCAATGGGGTTGTTGTCTTTTTTGCAGTTGAGCTGTATCAGTTCTTTATATATTTTAGAGATTAAGCCCTTGTCAGTTGTGTCATTTGAAAAAATTTTCTCCCATTCTGTAAGTTGTCTTAGTTTTCTTTTTGGTTTTCCTTGCTGTGCAAAAGCTTGTCAGCTTGATTAGGTCCCATTGGTTGATCTTTGCTCTGATTTCTGTTGCTTTGGGAGACTAACCTGAGAAAACATTAGTAAGGTTGATGTCCGAGAGTGTCTTGCCAGTGTTTTCCTCCAGGAGTTTAATAGTGTCTTGTCTTATATTTAAGTCTTTAAACCATTTAGAGTTTATTTTTGTGCATGGTGTGAGAGTGTGCTCTAGTTTCATTGGTTTACATGCAGCTGTCCAAGTTTCCCAGCAAAGCTTACTGAAAAGACTTTCTTTTTCCCATTTGAAGTTCTTGCCACCTTTGTCAAAGATCAATTGGGCGTAGGTGTCTGGGTTTATTTCTGGGGTCTCTATTCTGTTCCATTGGTCCGTATGTGTGTTTTGGTACCAGTACCATGCTGTCTTGATTA
>PVHT021183556.1:2713465-2727721 GCA_004024745.2 Catagonus wagneri
ATGTCCACTCTCGCCACTGTTATTCAACATAGTATTAGAGGTCCTAGCTACAGCAATCAGACAAACAGAAGAAATCAAAGGCATCCAAATAGGAGGAGAAGAGGTAAAACTGTCACTGTATGCAGACGACATGATACTATATATAGAAAACCCCAAAGACTCAACTCCAAAATTACTTGAACTGATCAACAAATTTAGCCATAAAATTTTGATCCCCTCTCATTTAACCCTCTGATCAAAGACCAGCATCCCTCACTCTGCTTTGATTTGCATAGAGACATACTTATTCTCAAGAGTCTCATCCAGTATGAAGAAGCCAGCAGTTCTGAGAATCTAAAGCAGCACCCTCAGTGCCCTTCCTGGTGGGCACCCTCTTTGGTGCTTCCCATGTATGGTTTCTAGAAATTTCCCTGAATAGAGCTGCTGGCAGCAATTCTCAGGGGGGTTCTGTGACAAGGACCCTGCCCATTTTCTCAGTATCTCAGTACACAATCTGCCATGGGCTTTATCAGATCTACAAGCATTGCTCACAGCCTTTTATTATCCTAGACCCTTCCTTTGGCTGTTACAGCCCTCACTCTCAGTCTTTCTCCAGACCCACCTCTAGTTTCCCTGTGTGAGAAATGACATAACTTTTTGAAAGAACTCTAGCTGTACATAAGTCTTTATCATCTTGTTACTTGGAATGTGGTCCTCAGACCAGCTGCACTGGCAGCCTTGGGGATTTTGTTAGAAAAGCAGAAGCTTGGTCTCATATTTTGCTACTGAAACAGAATATGCACTTGTCATGCTTTCCAGGTAATTTCTGTGCACATTAAAGTTTGGGAAGCACCACTCTAGAGGTATTTTAGAGATAGACTTACAGAGAAAACAAATTTGGTAGAACATGGTTAGAAACTGGCAGAGCCAGTTTGGTTTCCAGTACTGTATCTTTTTACTCTATATCATACTGTGTGCATGGTTTTATTTAAAAGAGAACAAGAGAGGAGTTTCTGGTGTGGCTAAGTAGTATCCATGAAAATAGGGGTTCAGTCCTTGGCCTTGCTCCAGCATTGCCACAAGCTGCCACAGAAGTCACAAATGCGGCCTAGATATGGTGTTGCTGTGGCTGTGGTGAGGCCAGCACCTGCAGCTCTGATTTGACCCCTAGCCTGGGAATTCCCATAAGCTGTGGATGCGGCCCTAGAATAAATAAATAAATAAATAAATAAATAAATAAATAAATGGAGGCAAGTGGATGCTTTAGATGACTGTGCTCTCTACTGCCTGAATCTTTAAATTGTCCCCTTGAATGGAATATCTAACAGTAGAAGGATGTGGTTTCATCCAGGATGTACCCAGTAGTGAAGGAGAAATGGCTAGAATCGGAGCAGGGCACTGTGGAATATTTCGAACAATTACCACTACACCGGAGGCACAGCTGAGGGGATGCAGCCCCACCTATTGGCAAAGATGAGGTTGCTGGTCCCTGTGAACCAGGAACCACCCTCCCTACCCCCACTCCCACCGCCAAGGTGGCCAAGCATGTGACTGCAGAGGAAGTTGTCCTGTTTTTCCTGGTTGCACCGTGTCCCCAGCACCACCACTTGGAGATTTGAGAACATGAGACACAAAAATCCAGGTATTTCCTAGTGAACTTTGTTCAGAATCCGGGGAAGTCACCCATGTATGTATGTTACAAGTTCTCAGAAGCAATGCTATATTTGGTTCTAAATATTGAGTGTAATTAAGGAGTTTCAAATTGGAGAATGATGCTGAAAATGACTGTAAAGTTTATTCAAAAATCAGAATAACTATTTTTGTGAGGGAGGATTCAAAATGAATACATCTATGTTTGAAAAATACATTTTAAAACTCAGGAGATCTGATTGCATCTCATGATTTTAGAGGGGTAATAAATAAATGACTGCATGTAAAGAGGAAAGAATTAGCATCCTGAAAGCCTGGACTGAGAGACAGGGTCAATTTGCAAACACATCAACTGAAAAACCCTTGAAAAAGTGGTCTGAGTTCATACGCAAATTGCTCAAGGGGATGTTGGTGTGGGAATTGCATTACTGGGTACTTCAGATCGTTTGGGTTTTTTTTTGTTGCATCTCTATTCTTTACCCAACTACCATTTTTTTTTCCCCCTTGGGATTTTCTTATAAGGAAAATGCTCCACCAGAATCTCTTTTCACCCACTGTCCCCCTGTTAAACATCTCTGGCCTTCACCCTGTGTTAGAACTCTTCCCTCTTAGCCATGCATGCTGGGTCAGTTCTCTATGGTGTGTATTAATGTAGCTCCTCTGGGCCCAAGTTCAATTTTTCTCTATGCCTCCCATTTTGATCAGGGTAACAAAGCCCAGCTACTAGGTAAGCATGGCTAGAAAATTCAGAATTTCCTTAAAGAGGGATGAGGAGGGTCTGGGATGGAACTAGCAAATATATACTTCTGGATCCTGTTACAGTGATGTTCTAATATAGTTACTTGTTTATACTTCAAGCCCCCTTACCTCCCTCTGAGTCCCTTACTATAAAAAAAAAAAAATCATGGTTGGAAGATCTTGTTGAATGATTATATTTGGAGAACAGGCCAGCATGCAGTAAAAACTGACGATGTTGATGTTTGACACCAACTGGCAGGTTTAGCAGAAGATGTACAATGCTGTGGTCTATAGCCTTCTTATTAGATGGTGGCCTAAGGACCAGTAGCCTTGATGTCACCCTGGACTGTGTTAGATAGGTAGCCTTAATCCCACCCAGAACTGGCTGAATTAGGATTAGAATATTCCTGTCTTGGCTATTATAAATAGTGCTACATGAACATTGGGGTGCATTTATCTTTTTGAATGACGGAAACAACCTAAGTGTCCATCAACAGAGGAATGAATAAAGAAGAGGTGGTACATATATACAATGGAATACTAGTCAGCCATAAAAGAGAATGAAATAATGCCATTTACAGCAACATGGATGGACCTAAAGATTATCATACTAAGTGAGTCAAACAGTAAAAGAAAAGCATCACATGATATCAGCTATATGTGGAATCTAAAAAAGGAAAAAATGGACTTATTTGCAGAACAGAAACAGACTCACAGATTTTGAAAAATTTATGGTTATCAAAGGGGACAGGTGGGGGAGGAAGGACTGGGAGTTTGGGATTGGCATATGCACACTGAGGTATGTGGAATGATTGGCCAACGGGGACCTGCTGCATAGCACAGAGAACTCTACCCAGTATTCTGTGGTTATCTACGTGGGAAAAGAATCTGAAAAAGAATTGATGTGTGTCATATATAACTGAATCACTTTCTTGTACAGCAGAAATTATCACAACATTGTAAATCGACTATACTTCAGTAAAACCTTAAAAAAACTGAAAAGAAAAGAGAATTAGAAGTTCAACAAGGTCTGTAGGGGGTTGGTAAACACATTCACAGTTGAGAAGCATCACTCTAAACTGATCAGACATAATTTTCTCCTTTGGGCACCAGTGTAAAGGGACCCAGCATATGTATTTTCTTATTACTATAAGAAATGCTCTAAGCACATGTTACTTACAGCACGTTGTTATGCTCCCTAAGATTACATGGCACAAAGTGCACTAGGCCATAAAGCAAAATGCCAGTTTGCTGAGAAAACATGAAGGAAAAATTTGTGATTTTTTTTTTGGAATTTCAAATTTGGAAGGTGAAGGACTCTTGAGGACGGAAAATGTATTTCTAATGAATGAATCTCTAGGGCCTAGAAGTGAACCTGGAGTGTAATAGGAGCTCAGCAAATGTTTGTGGAGTGATGGATGGATGGATGACTGGATGGATGAATGAGGAGAGTCTATTTACCCACTAGAGTTCTTTTATTAGATACATTGTGCAATTTTTTAAAAAAGTAATAACCTCTTAAATATCATTTTTCTGTGACCAATTCACTTCAGCGGTTATCTTAACTTAGTTCTATGGGTGGTTGGGGGTCCTCTTTATAACCGTCGTATGTTGGTGGCACCCTTAGTGACATTTATTGAAGTAGGTTCTTTAAGGGTGTACCTGTTCACTATTTAATAATGAAGACTGTAGATGGAAGTGGACTTGCTTCTGTAAACTGAAATCACAGATTTAGCTTTGTTTTATAAATTCAGAAAGAAAAAGATTCTGCTTTTTCTGGTTCCCTGAGGTTGTCATACTACTTATACCTGAGACTTTGGCCTTTGAAGCTGGAATGTGGTCTGATCTTTGCAGACCAGAAGTAGGGTTGGAATTAGAGGCAGAGCTAGTGTTGGGTAAGCTGGTACAGACAACACAGGAGGAGAGCTGAGAGGGGCTTTCACTGCATTAATGAATGTCCAGCTGCCACAAAGAGGAAGCTGCTTATATGCAGGGGCCAGACCTACAAAACCATATTATAGGCCCTTTTGGTGTTTAGATATGTTTAGACATGTTTCTGGTGTAGCTTTTCCATGCTCTGAACATTCATGGAAATATTCCCAGCATTTATCCTATCCCCCTTTCCTCGTATTGGTGTTGCCTTAGCTAACCTCAAGATCAGAAAGTATGTGATAAAGTTCACGAAACATAAACTTCACAATAAAACAAATAATGAGTAAAGTTCACAGGATTCTGATAGCTGTAAAGTCTTAGTTAAGCAAATGGCTACCAGGGAATCTTACATTTTAATTGAGCTAATTTCTTAACAATCCAGAGTCAAATATTCTTAGTACAGAGAGTAATTAAATATGAAAAATTTGGAGGTAAGGTCAGGTATGGGGGAATAAGATTTCTCCATAGAATTAATACTGATAGCAGTTGATGGACATCCGGCTAGATGATATAATATAAATATAGTAAATAAACTGTGTTTTCAGCTTCATTCCTGGGTCCAAGTATTGAAGAGTAGCATTGGTTCAGCAGAGCTTACCTCTAAATAACCGTCACTTATAAAACAATATCTGCAAAACCTTTCTTTGCTGTTTTTGGGGAAATTTGCAAGCCTTTATTAAAACACTTGAAAATGCAACTTGGGAAGTTTTGAAACTTGCAGAAAAGAAATAAACTCTAAAACATAATGATATTTTGACCTATAATAATGTATTTTTTGTGCCTTCTTAGTATCCTTTTTCTCTCTCATTTTCCTTTTTCACTTTAAAACTTAAATATTTGAAGTAGTCTGTGATTATTAATATTGTTTTCTTTTTTACAGTTTATAGTAGTAGCTCAATATCTTTTCAGCATTTGTACATTGAGATGAGGAATTCTGTATCTTTACATGTCAATGTTTTTCTTTTTTTTTTTTTTGTCCTTTTGCCTTATCTAGGGCCGCACCCGCGGCATATGGAGGTTCCCAGGCTAGGGGTCTAACAGGAGCTGTTGCCGCCGGCCTTCCCCACAGCTACAGCAATGCGGGATCCAAGCCGCGTCTGCAACCTACACCACAGCTCACGGCAACGCTGGATCCTTAACCCACTGAGCAAGGCCAGGGATCGAACCCACAACCTCATGGTTCTTAGTCGGATTCGTTAACCACTGAGCCATGAAGGGAACTCCCGGCGTGTCAATGTTTTATTGCTATGCACCAAGCCATCCATAATTTTATTTAAAAAATTTGTATCATGTTGCAAATTTCCACAATGAAATGTTAGCCTCAAAATATATGACCAGGCAAGCTCTGGAGAGATCACAGAGCTGAAAGTTCACAGACAACATACAATTGCTTGAAGCACACAGCTTTTTTTAAAAAAAACCTTAGCTTTTCTTCAATTTTTTTCACTATTTTCGTACCTTTGTAATAAGAATGAAGATAACATTAAAAGTTGAAAAAATAAAAGCAAGGAGTAAGAAATGGGAGAGTGTGGCAGCCAGTGTGGACTGCATTTTGGGGTATCCAGTGTCTCCATCTACTCTTTTTGCCCCATCAGTCTTCCTCCTAGATGGTGTGGTTACGAGAACTGTTGTGTGGGTATCAGCAATGAGGTCATGTGTGGAAGGTGTCCTGGAGTGTGGCCTACACTTGCTGGAAGTGGGTAAACAGAGGCCTGAATGCCCACACAACTTGGCTCGCAGTTAGATAGCTCAGCAGCTGTATGTTTTATTTATGTGTCTAGTGTACAGCCCACCGGGCTAGAATAGACCCTACTGAGAATCATGTGTGTGTATGTGCGTGCATGTGCCCGTTTTGGAGGTAGCTCTGGGCGGCCTGGAGGTGGTGTGATTAAAATGTGGTCTCCCCATCCTTCCTATTTCTGTGTAACACTCTTGTGCATTCCATCATATATTTTATTTATTCATTCTATTGTTAACATGTTTTAGGGTTACTCACTTACCGACTAGCATGTGTGACGTGGTCTCCCTGTGGCTGGTCAGCTGCTGTGTCTTCATCCTCTACACCCGCCACGGCCCCTGGGCCTCTAAGTGAGACTTCCTCACAGTCTATGTTTCCTCTCCCATGAGTTTCGCTTGTCTCATTTCCTTCACTTCCACAGCAGAATTAAGTTTCCTTAAAAAATCCAACCAAAAAAAAGTACAATTTGCATATGTCATTTCATTGATAATAGAGTTTAATATTTTATATTTGAAGGGTATTCACTTGAGGAAATACTATTTAGCTTTCACTACAGTGAAATCATGTTAATGTCAACACAGTGCTGATATTAAAAGTATCAGTATTAACATGTTATTCGTATTCAATGGATGAAAACATCAAGAGGCTTAGGATGGAGGGTAAACATGCTGATATTGGAAGGCCAGCTGATATTGCACATAGGCTGAAGAGTGGCAGGAAACCACTGACATCAACTCACTTACAGTATTTATCTCTTTTACTTTTTTTTTTTTTTAAGCTTTTTAGGCCACACCCACGGCATATGGAGGTTCTAATCGGGGCTACAGCTGCTGGTCTACACCACAGTCACAACAATGCAGGATCCAAGTCATGTCTGCAAACTACACCACGCCTCTCATGGCAATGCCGGATCCTTAACCCACTCGGCAAGGCCAGGGATCGAACCTGCAACCCCATGGCTCTTAGTTGGATTAATTTCCACTGGGCCATGACAGGAATTCCTTTCTCTTTTATTTTAATGATGTATTCTCAATTTTTTTTTTGTAATCTTCAGGCTTTGTTTGCTTTAAGAGTCCTAAAACGAAAAGAAAGTTGAGGGAATTTCAAGAAATAACCTTCTCTTTAGCACATCAATTTGGGTGAACATTTTGGTGTCGCCCTGTCCATTCTCCTCCGTTCCTCATAGGCTGCTTTTCAGGAAATGTTCAATATGGAGAAACGTATTCACAGACTCAGAGCTCACCCAGCCCAAGGCTGTTGCTTAGGTCTGCTGCACACACAGCGCAGGTGGTGGTGGGCTGGTGGAGGTTCCCAACTTCCCCGCTAACCAGCTGAATCTACTTACACCTCCCTGGCTCCTCTACAGTGTCTCCTCAAATAAGACCACAAGTTACAGTTTTCAGAGTACAGGTCTTTTGACTCTTTAGGTAGATTTATTCCTAGGTATTTTATTCTGTTTTGATTCAGTGGTAAATTGGATTGTTTCTTATCTTTCTGATCTTTCATTGTTAGTGTATAGGAATGCAAGAGATTTCTGCATATTAATTTTGTATCCTGCAATTTTACAGAATTCATTGATGAGCTCTAACAGTTTTCTGGTAGCCTCTTTAGGATTTTCTGTGTATAGTGTCATATCATCTGCAAACAGTGACAGCTTTACTTCTTCATTTCCAATTAGGTTTCCTTTTATTTCTTTTTCTTCTCTGATCTCCGTGGCTAGAAATTCTAAAACTATGTTGAATAAAAGTGGTGAAAGGGACATGTTTGTCTTGTTCCTGATCTTAATATTGGAAATATACTCAACATTCTATATGGGAAAAGAATTAAAAAGAATAGATATATGTATATGTATAACTAATTCACTTTGCTATACACCTGAAATTAACATGACATCATAGATCATCTATACTCCAATAATTAAAAAAGTTAATTACTAAAAATACCATCCCCCCTGCCAAAAAAAAAAAGACTTCAGGTTACAGAAGAATAGGTTTAGTCCTACCTAAAAAAGCAACTGTGAAGGTTAAGTTAAATAACGTCCTGCACTTCTTCGCACAATTGTATTAAATTACAGCGAGTTCAGTACCACTCTTGCTGAAAACATGTTGAGATCTCTTGCCTCCTCTGTCTCCTTTTCCATGTGTTGTAGATAGAAATGAGGTGTGTCTTCTTTTCTTTAATGAATGAAAAATTCATGGAACATTTGCATTTTCAGGATATTTGAGTTTTCAATATTTGCCTTTTCTCAACTTATTTAGCTAACTGAGAAAAGATGAATTTTTGTCCATATTTTACAGAATAACTAAAAACCTATTTAGGTAATGAAGACTTTTAAACTTCATTTTAATTTTGTAGACTTCTTAGTAAAGTGTCCTCATGACCATTTATTTAAATAATATTCTAGCCTTCTCCAATCTGTGTAATAATATCCTGCTTATTTATATTACATTTTCCCAAGTATCATTTTTATGTTGCTATTAAAATTTTATTGGTATACTATGTCATTACATTTTTCACTTTGTTCTTATTCTGTCAGTTTTCATAAAAGGATATTTTTTTAGCTGTGCTCATTTGCTTGCACAATAAGTATAATGAAAAGCAAATTAACTGATTTGGTGGCCACAATAAAACTCAATCATCTTTTAACATGAACCCAGGTTTGCTAGGTAGAGGGAGGTAACAAAGTATATTATTACTTAATCTTCATTTGGCTTCTGACAAAGAATTACCATATTTTACTTCTCTGTAGCTTTCTTACCTTTTATATTTTCAGACTTTCAGTCAGAAGACTGAGAATAATGACTATTAAAAATTGACAATACTTTATTTTTTTGTCTTTTTGCCTTTTCTAGGGCCACACTCGTGGCATATGGAGGTTCCCAGATTAGGGGTCTAATTGGAGCTGTAGCCGCCGGCTGACGCCACAGCCACAGCCACAGCCACAGCCACAGCAATGCAGGATCCGAACCACATCTGAGACCTACACCACAGCTTACGGCAATGCTGGATCCTTAACCCACTGAGCAGGCCAGGGACTGAACCTGCAACTCATGGTTTCTAGTCAGATTCGTTAACCACTGAGCCACAATGGGAACTCCCCCAAAATTGACAATACTTTAATCAATGATTTGGAGTAAATCTTCTGTATAAGACCAAGTTTGCAAGTAATGATAGACCTGAAATTGAAAATTGACACTCCTGCTCTGGTCAATACAGAAAAATAGTATTTTGAATGACCTGATTATTTTCTTATTGATAAGTGTTTTGTCATTGTTTGAAGTGACTTCCTATGTCCTTCAAACATAGAAAACTCAATTCATTTTCAGAAACTATCTTATTCTCTGTGTTTAGGAGGGGTAATATACATACATTTTGAAAGAAAATAATTATTTGCACTTTAAGTGGCCCAATTTTTACAGTGTTCAGTGACATTTGGGATAGAATGACAAGTTTGTTTGTGCTTGTTTTGGTAATGTATGCATTTGTCTGTTGAGATCCAAGATGCTAAATTCTGTTCCAGAAACTTGGTGCGTATAACAGATGGCAAAACTGACCAGTGTCTTGCTCTTACAGAACCTATATTTTTGTTTATCAAGACAGGAAACTGAAAACACATGTGGGCCGAGGACACTAATGCAGATTCTGGTACTAGAAAATGGGGTGCTGCTGCCATAAAATATCTAAAAATCCAGAGTTGGCTTTGGAATCCAGGAACATGCAGAGGCTGGAAGAGTTCTGAGGTATTTGGTGGAAAAAAATGTAGATTTCCTTGAAGAGTTTGTTGATAGAGATATGAGTGCTAAAGACAAATCTGGTGAAAAGGTCCCATAAAGTTTTCTACCACTTCGAGAACACATGTGGAACCATAAACAAATGCTGTTAGAAATATGAATGTAAAAGCTGCCTCTGGTGAGATCTTGGACAGGAAGGAGAGCTGTGTTATTGATCCTGGAGGGAAGGTGGTCTTTGTTATAAAGTCACAGAGAACCTGGCTGAATTATGTTTTTATGTTGGCAGAAAAGTAGAACCTGTGAACAATGAATTTGTATATTTAACTGAGGGGATTTCCAAGCAACATGTAGGAGGTGCAGCCTGGTTTATCCTTGAAATCAACACTTGATGATGTGGAAAATCCCCAGCTAATCCAGATGGCATGTTCTGGAAACAGGTCCATGGCTGTGGTTGCATATGTGTTTGCTAGAGACAATGGACATGTGACTTACAGCCCCAGTGGACCAGAAGTTCTGTCCTTTATTATTAGATAAGAGTCCACTGCTGAGCTCCGATTAGACCCCTAGCCTGGGAATCTCCACATGCTGCAGGTGCGGCCCTAGATAAGGCAAAAAAGACAAAAAAAAAAAGAAAAGTTAATGGAGGTTTTCTGGAAACAGAGCCTCCAATTTCATGGCTTTGCGGATGTAGTGGGAAATAGTGGTAGATGAAATATTGCTCTAGGAGCATAATTAACCGTAAATATCTTTCTGATTTTATTATTATTCTTATTATTCTTATTATTATTTTAGTTTTTAGATTGCCTGTGATTACTGAGTCTTTGATCTGGACTTCTTTACAAAGTCTTTTAATTAAAAGAATTACAAGAGAAAGGAAAACATTTTTTTGTTATTAATTCAAATAAATAGCAGTTAACTTATTGCTGCAATTAATACATAAAATATTTATAGGCTATCGGGTAATGACTTTTACTAAGATTACAATCTCTATTTGAAATTTATTTGACATCTTTTTAAACATGTATTTTAATTTGCATTAATTATATTTTTATTTGTGCTCGGCTGTGTTTAGTGGTTTTTTTTTGGTGACCACACCCGTGGCATATAGAATTTCCTGGGCTAGGGGTTGAATTGGAGCTGCAGCTGTTGGCCTATTGCAGAGTCACAGCAACACCAGATCCGATACACACCTACTGAAGGAGGCCAGGAATCGAACCCACATCCTCATGGATACTAGTCAGGTTCATTACCACTGAGTCACAATGGGAACTCCCTGTGCTTATTGTTTCTATATGCAGTATTTTTTCTGCAGATTAATATTTTAAAGATAGTAATTGGCTTATACACGAACTGTATCATACAGACACTGCTTAATAAGAATGTTTCCAGCCAAGACCCTTCAACAACATCTTCCTTCTTCTTTGTTGTGTGGGTCTACCTGGGAGCAATCTGGTTTCTGCCACCAGCTTTGCTCCACACTTTGTCTTGGGGAGTAACTGTTGAAAAACGGATGGTCACAGCCAGAAGAGAAGCTTCTTAGCTACCCTCTTCTCTGTCCTCCTCCTGTTGTACCTCTGTACCCTCCTTGCTTCTGTCTCATTGCAGTTCTGTGGAGCCCAGGCATATCTGTGCCTTGGGTAAGGAGCTGTCCAAAATAATGAGCAAGGTGAGGTCAAGTTCCTGAGTTGGCCCACCTGGCTGCCCCGTTCTGTTTTCTTCATTGCCTTCCACTGCCCCTGAACAGACTCTCCAGAAAGCTCCTTCTTGGGGCTTAGTCTTCATGAAAACATCTGGGATAGACCTTGATGGGCTTTTCCAGTTCCTCTTCTCCTTGAGAACATTTAGTGTCCAGGAGATTGCTTTGCAGTTTGAATAGCACAGATGTTTGAAAGGTACACTTAAGATTATTTTGGTCATACAGTTTCCTCCAAAAACTTAGTAAGTCTCTAGTCTGTTTGTTTCTGGGTACTTTTATATGTTAGTAACCACAGCTAAAGTACTTGAGAAGATAGATTTCTAAGCCTGAAAACTGGTCTCTTACTTGATGGGCCTTTCCTTTTCCAGCACTGCTTAATGGTTGTGAAACAGCTGAAGCAACAGGCTTCCACAGAGGGCAATCCACCTAGGAAAATGCAAACAGCTCTCTCCTAGCCTCACTGCCCTGAATTTACCTTCTGTTTTTAGTCTCAAAGTACTTATTTTGTAAGGTGAACCCAATGAGAGCCATTGAGTGGCGAAAATGAAACTGACTCCTAACAAAACTTATTTAAATAGTTCCAAAAAGAATCTTATGATATTTTAATACATTTCCACAAACTATAAGAACATTTTTTTATAACTTTACCAGTTAGTTACCTATAAGATATTCATTAATTAATATGGCAGACATATTTTTCAACTTAGTATCTAGTTAATCACCTTGAAAGGGTTTTGGGGTTACTTCTGATTTGGGTGCTGAAATTTTGTGTTCTGGGATGTTTTAATAATCCATAAAGATGATCATAGTTCTTCCAGAAAACTCCACCTTGTATAATAAGATTTTCTGTAATATTTTATACCACAAATAGTAATATTTTAAAAATAAGGAGTTGTTATCAGGACATCTTACCTGTACTATACAGAACAACTTCTGTATTTTCTGGGTGATTTGTCTGGGCAATTTGACATCAAATATTACTTAATGAAGTAGGTAGATGTAAATATGATTGGCTGCCCCCCAAACTGTATGTTCAAACTGGGATAGAAATTATTTCAGTAGCTAAAAGGAATACATTACTGGTAAGCATATCCGAGACCATGCCTGGCAGTACATTTTAGTGGTGGTACAACTGCTGATGAAGAGATATGGGGGCTGGCATCTTATCTTGCAGAACATACATGAGGTGAGGTGATGCCAGTGCTAGATTTTATTCTAACAAAATGTTGACTCTCAGGCTACGCCTAGCACTAACAGGTGAATCATCTGTTAACACGAAACATTATATAGGAGAACAGATTGTCATTGACTTCCTTCTAAATAACCTTTGGAAATGTCTGAGCAGTAGCAAGTATGCTTTAATTCGTCTTCACATCTATCATGTAAAATTGGTACCTGATCCCATTTTTATGTTAACTCATCAGTTTTGCCAGTTCCAGGCCAGACTGAATGCAACTCAGTGATTGTGTTTGTTTACCCATTAATACTGGAAAGTGGCTGGAGCAGCTCATGCAGTTATTGACTGACCTGTGACAGCAGAACAAGAATTGGTTGTTACTGAACAGTGAGGAACCACAAAGCAGACAGGTCAATTAGAACCTAATGAATTTTCTCTATTTGTCAAGCATATGTGTCAACAGTCTCCATCCTATTAATAAGAGATTTTTAACCCCAAATGTTTATGATCTTGGTTGTAATTATCAGGGAGACCAACAGCAATCCAACTTCTTTTTTCTGTGTATCTTTACAGCCTTCAGGGTTTGAAACAAATTTCTCTTTTCTTCATAGAAAATGGCAATGATGGCAGAGGATTAAAGTCGTCAGACTTCCTCAGTTGCTAATAAGAAGAAATTATGTGATTTTATTTTTCTATATTGGGTCAAGAGTTTCTTCATATACCTTCACATTCCTTGAACTGTTTAACTGCATAGCCCATCAGGTTGATGAATTTATTAGGACTGTCTACAAATTGGTGAAGAAAGTTAAGTATTACTTAAAGTTAAGTATACTTCAAGAAATATCATGGATAAATGGCTCTTATTAAAGACTTTTAAATTGTCTTAGAATTCTCTGATAATCTTAGCACTGTATGACATTTCATTCATGTTACTAGCAATAGAAATATCTAGAAAAAAATAGACCATGGGTGGTTCATAGGGAAAATCATACAAGGTAAATATTTAAATTGTTTTAATTGATTTCAACTGTTTTGCGGTGAGCCTGGAATGAGAGTCTTGGAATTCAGGGAAGCTCTGGAAGCAAGGGAGGGATATGAAAAGGTCAGTTCATGAAATCCTTGGAAGCAACACTGAAGTGGCAAGTTAAGAATTGTTTGCAGATCTGTACATCTGCAGTTGACTTTCAGTGACTCTAGTAATAAGAGGGTGTTCTGAAGTTTCTTCTTACTTTTTTGATGTCTCACTTTTTCTTCCATAGGAGTGATGCACACAGGCTAGTTATTCCTAGGCATTTAGTACCAAATATGGGGGGTTTCTTATCTCTGTTTGTAGCTGTGGAATAGCCTATGCTTAAGATTCTCTGAGGAAACTAGCTAGTCAAACAAACAAACAAACAGAAAACAATGCTTTGAAATGCAGCCATGGAGAGAGGCGGCAAGATGGCGGAGGAGTAAGAGGTCGCGCTCTCCCTCTCCCACAAATACATCAAAAAACGCATCTAAATATAAAACAAGTTGGACAAATCATCATCTGAATGCTGATCAATTTAAACCTCCAAAAACTGCAAGAAACCCCTGAAATAACTGGGTAGAACAAGTGAAGAAAAAAAAAAGG
>PVHT021183556.1:2728721-2748974 GCA_004024745.2 Catagonus wagneri
GGAGCTCCAACTGTAATGCACGGGGAACTATATCTAATTACATGTGACAAATCCATATATGTACATGTAATCGGGTCACCACATGGTGCAGTTGGAAAATCTGACAGAAATCTGTAAACCAGCTATAATGCAAAAATAAAAAAAAAATAAAAATAAAAAAAAAGAAATGCAGCCATGCATTTATTTCCTATTCTGTGCCTGGCAAAAATATTTGATTTTCATAACAATACAGTGGATAAGTTATTATTTCTGTTTTATTGATGAAAATAAGAAACCAAAAATTCAGACATATGTTCCAAAGCTGGCAGTTTGAACTAACTCTCAGGTATGCTCTTTTTCTATCATTCTGCAACACCTCTTACAAACTTCCCTCTAGGCATAAAAGAAAATAAAACATTATAACTTTCTCCATCTCTTCACTGATGTTGTATACATGCTGGCTGAATAATATTGGAATGAATGTAGCTCTTTATCAAGCTCAAAGAGTCACCATCATATTACATTAATTATATGTCTTTACGGTATCTGTTTAAAAATCAAGACAAATTTACCCTGCCTCATGTCTGTATTTTCTTCTTCTTTTCTCAAGAATAGTGGACTTGGCTTAGTTGTTTCATGACAGCAAACTTCAGTAATAGTTGCAAAATAGTGCTAAATCATCAAACTCTATAACAAATCATGACAACATGATCTCAAAGGAGGAAAAATAATTTTTAACTCTAAGAAAACTAATTGTGACAGTAATATAATAGTACCAGAAGCTTCTGTGTTTTTATTTTCAATAACTGATGTTTAATAAAAATATTTTAGGTATATCAAGAGGTTGAACTATATGATGAAAATCTAAAAAAGGAAGAAACAGAAATATCATTTAGGTGAACCAGATATTGGAGTGAGAAGGAAAAAAACGCTTTAAAATATCTGGTAAATGTATCAAGAAATAGAGGAAAAATATAGAAAATAGATGAGATGATGCATAATTTTACCACAAAATTGGAATCAGCAAAAGGTAATAAGTAGAAATTTTAAAGGTGAAAAAAAATCCAGTAATTGAAACAAGAAACCTGACTTTACATGCAGGAGATAAGAAGATGAGTGACTTGAAAGAGAGGCCAAATTAGAAAAAAGAAACAAAACGAAAATACCAAAACCTGAATTTCAGAGAGAAAGTCGATTTGAAAACAAAGAAAATGAGAAAAAATGCAAGAGATGTGTTGGACACAATCATATGGCTCAACATATGTGACAGGATCTGGAGGGGGAGAGAGGGTGAAAGACGCAATACGCTGTAGAAATAATAGCTGAAAATATTCTAAAATCAACAAAAGACAATAACCTACAGAGTCAAGAAGCTCTGTGAAAGCCAATCAGGATAAGTTGAGAGAGAATCACACACTTTATAATGAACACATTGGAAAGCAAATATACAGGAAAAACTCAGAAGCAGCAAGGACTGGGAGAGGGTGGGCACACTGTCTTCTGAGCAGCAACAGCAAGAAAGGCGGACAGTGGACTTTTCATTTATTTCATTCATTTGCTTATTTTTATTCAGTTGGCGTATAGCTGCTTTACAATGTTGTGTTATTTTCAGGTGTACAGCAGAGTGAATCAGTTATATGTATACACACCTTCATTTTTTTTTCAGATATGTTTCCCATGTAGGTTATTACACAATACTGAGCATCATTCCCTACACTATACAGTAGGTCCTTGTTGGTTATCTATTTTATATATAGTAGTGGGTGTATGTTAATTCCAACCTCCTGATTTATCCTTCCTCCTCCAGCATTTCCCCTTTGGTAACCATAAGTTTGTTTTCAAAATCTGTGAGCCCCTTTTTATATATCAGTTTACTTGCATCATTTTTTATTATATTCCAGATGGTGATATCATATGATATTTGTATTTGACTTATTTCACTTAGGATGGTAATTTCTAGGTCCATCCATGTTGCTGCAAATGGCATTAATTCATTATTTTTTATGGCTGAGTTTTATATATATATATACTAACTCTTCTTCGTTCATTCATCTGTTGATGGACATTTAGGTTGCTTCCAGGTTTTGGCTATTGTAAACAGTGCCGCAATGAACATTGGGATGTATTAGTCAGGATTCTGCAGGGAAATAGAACTATAGGATGTATAAAATGAGATTATAAGAAATTGGCTGACATGTTATAGAGGATGAAAAGTCCCACCATCTGCAAATTGTAAGCAGGAAAGCTGGGGATGTAAATTCTAGTCCGAGTTCAAAGATCTGAAAACAAGAAACACCAGTGGTGTGAGTCTTTGTCCAAGCGAAGGAGAAGACTGATAGCTAATGCCAACAGTCAGCAGAGAGAGAATTCAGATTTCCTCCTCCTCCTCCTTCTTGTTGTCCTATTCGAGTTCTCATTTGACTGAATGATGACCATCCACATGGCAGAAGGTAGTGAGCTTTACTGAACCAACCAATTCAAATGCTCATCTCTTCCACACCTTCACAGACATACAAAGAAATAATGTTTAACCATATATCTGGGCATCCAGGTACGCAGTCAAGTTGACACATAAAATTAACCAAATTAACCTTCTCAGTGTATCAAACATTAGCTGAGTACATTAGCTGAGCTGGGCTATATGGTCACAAGCACATCAGTAATTATATAAAATGCAAATGATCAGAAATTCTCAAAGAGGAAGTCTTAGATTTCCAGGCTGAATATAAAACCAAAGCTGGAGTTCCCATTGTGGCTCAGTGGTAACTAACCCGACTTGTATCCATAAGGTCTCAGGTTCGATCCCTGGCCATGCACAGTGGGTTAAGGATCTGTCGTTGCCATGGGCTGTGGTGTAGGTCGCAGACACAGCTCAGATCCCATGTTGCTATGGCTGGGAACTCCCATATGCCTTGGGTGCAGCCCTAAAAAGATGAAACAAAAACAAAATAAAAACAAGAAAACCAAAGCCCTACTGTATACTGTTTAGAAGAGACATGTCTCAACTATGAATTGGATGTTAAGGGAGATCTTGAGAAGGGAGATTTGAGAAAAGACTGGTCATTGTGAGCAAGCAGACATCAGGACCAAGAGTGTCTGGACAGAAGGAATGGCTGGAGCCCTGGTTCTAAGGGAGGAAATTGTCTGGTTTTGGGCAAGGAACAGGGAAGCAGCCAGGGGGCTGGAGTGGAGGGAGTGAGGAGACCATTTGAAGGGGCCAGCAGAGAAGTGAGAATGGTCCGATCATACACAGCCCTATTGGTCATGGTAGGACTTTGGGTTTTGCTCTAAGTTAACTAGGGAATAATTGTGAATTTTGAGTGGGGGAAGTGACACGATCCAACTTAAACTTTGAAAGAATCACTCTGTCCTGGGAAGTGACAGCAAGGAGATGTTAGGAGGGAATGGTGGCTTGGACCAGGACAGTTGCAACCAGGTTGCTGAGAAGTCACTGGACTTTGGATGCAGTTGAAGCTATAATAGACTGTAATCAGAGGCTGTACCTCTCTGCCATTCTCTAGAAAATGTCCCTAAATAATCAAACTAATTTAGGAGAACTTCCAGTAGAAACAAGATAAAACATTTTCCTTTTCATTTCTTTTACTTTATTTTTTGCCTACCCTATGGCATATGGATTCCTGGGCCAGGGAACAGATCCCAGCCACGGTTCCAGCCTATACCACAGCTGTGACAACAAAGGATTCTCAACCCACTCTGCTGGGCTGGGAACTGAACCTGCATCCTGGTTCTGAAGAGAGGCTGCCAATCCCATTGTGCTATATAAGGGACTCCAAGATAAAATATTTAAGAGGTGACATTCATCCTCAGAGCTGATTGAATGATTGTGTTAGTGGACACAGAAGATCAGATATGGGAGGGGAAGAACTGGAGAGTCAATAGGATGAGAGGCAAAGGTGTCCACACGTGAGTAACAGCTGAACTTCTATTGAATTTTCTCACCATCTTTCTCTTTGAAGTTAGGTGTTTCTATGAGGGTTCTCCATTCAAAATGCAAACATTTTCAAAGGTAAATGAACTATGGCTGAACGTACTTTAAAAAAAGAGTGGGGGTGGGGGCAAAAGAATGTCATTTTTTTTCTAAACTAATAAATTTGTTAATAAATATTCCCTTCCTCTCTGCCATGCATCTTAGCGGCACACTGATGGACTGTTTAAACAGGTTCTGTTAAAATTAATATTGTGCAAGGAGTGATGATCGATGAAAAACTGGGAAAAAATACTTACCAATAAGAAATTACTCTTTCTTCCCTAGGTGCATCTGTGACAGGAGATAATTCCTTGTATCATCCATACCAGACTTTCTATTTTTTGTAAAGCAATAATCCATTCTTATTTTTCCCTTGTAAAAATGAATTATCCATAGTTCCTATCATGGCTCAGTGGTTAATGAACCTGACTAGTAACCATGAGGTTGTGGGTTTGATCCCTGGCCTCTCTCAGGGGCTTAAGGATCCGGCATTGCCATGAGCTGTGGTGTAGGTAGAAGACGGGGCTCGGATCCCCAATTGCTGTGGCTGTGGTGTAGGCCAGTGGTTACAACTCTGATTAGACCTCTAGCTTAGGAACCTCCATATGACATGGTGGCGGCCCTAAAAAAAAAAAAACACTGTCCTGTTGCTGTTGGCATCAATTAGTTGACCCCATAGGGATGATTCAATGACTAATGATATTATCCAGGAGGACTAATAGTCCTGTGATTTTTAAGAACTGGTGAATGTTGAAGTCCTACTGATTGAATTGCTCTCAGCCTCTTGTCAGGCAATGTGGCTATCAACTGTAGGACATTCTTCTGCAGTGGCAAGCGACCAGAATTATGCCTTTACATTAACGGATGGGAATATACTCTCAAGGTCCCCTAAGTAATTTGCTTTATAAAGTCTAATACTCAATTATAAAATATTGATTTTTTTCTAAATTTGGAAATCAGATTTTGTTTTAGGACTCTCAGATAGACCCTGTTCATCTTGGTATCTTCTGCACAAGGACAGGTCCAGAATTGTGCTTAATATATCTTCATGGATTCAAAGTGCAGAGTGCTTATCATCTCCTCAAAATGCAGAAAACTGTTTCTTTTTCCTGCATTTGCTTAGGGAAGATCATGAACTATGAGTTTAGAAACAAAGCACTTTCAGGTGGAAAAATACTGCTTAATTCTATTGTAACCATGATGATGAATATTTTATAAAATTGGCAAAGACTGAGGAAATGATTGTAATACTTCTCATGTTATTAAAATTAAGGAAAGTCCACAGAGATAGAAATTTTGCGTAGAAAAACATTTTAAAAATACATTCTCTCTGTTAAGTAAAAATAGTAGATAATTTACTAAATGGTGAGGATTTTCCAAGAAGAAAATAGAATCTTCTTTGTGTGGTAGGTTATAGTATTTCATTAAGCAGTTCCTATGTTTCTATGATTGAGATAATTTTTACTTTGCTAGCTCTTTCCTATCATTTATTAAAAAATCCTTCCTTTCTTTAGAAAATAAATCTAAAATAAACTTATAGTAATTAACTTATAAAATTTGCTTTGTAAATTAACATCAGGTGCACAGTGCTGAGAAACTATCTTTAAAATCACAGATGATTGCAAATTTTGCTGTGTGAATTATACCTGGGAGAACAGAACATATTACTCTGGTCTGAAGCATCTGAGCCAGGGGGTTATAGTTACATAGAAAAACAGCTCTATTTCCAGGAGCTTGGAAATAGGTAGAGAGTTTCATATAAATGTTTTTGAACATCATAGTCCTCATATACTTTCACTTTGTATTTCCCAGGAACATAAGACCCTGAGTGATCTTTTAGCAGTTGAGGTAAGCAGATTATGATGTGCCTAAAAAGCCTAAAGAAATATCCTAACAAAATATGACCAAAGTTATATAAGTAATACTTTCCAAGGCCATGTTGTGGTTGAAAAGTGACCAACCATTTCTCTTCATTTGCCTGATAGCTTCATTCTCACCCATGATGCCTTCAACCTGACTTTATTCCCTTTGTCTCCTGAACAAAGATTGCTGAAATACCCAGTCTCTAAACCATCTTTACATCACCAGCTGGCCCCTCTTTCCCTCATCCCTGCAGAAGCAATCAGCCATGAACATGCACAAAGCCTCCCCCTGCCCAATCAGTTGCAGGTGTGAGGCATCCATGCTCTCACTGTCTCTTGATGCAGCAACTTAATACACAACAAACCCAACCAAAAGTTGACTATAATATGCTCCTTGCTGTTCTTTTCTCTGCTACTTGTAAACTTTAGCTTATAAGTTTAGTTGTAAACTTTAGTTGTAATCTTTAGTTGTAAACAACTTTAGTTGTAAACTTTGGTTGTTACTCTAAACCTAAATTAACATAGCAAAACCCACATTCTTTTCTGGGAAATAAACTCAACAAGGGCAATCATCTTACCTTTTCCAGCTATTTACATAAACACATTCCTGTAAGCCTTGGAAAGAGAAGCTGGACAGTCAGGCAGGAATTGTAATCAGGATTGGAATCCTCCTGGGAAAGTTTAGAAGAAGTGCTTGTAGGATATCTGTGGTGAATATCTTCAAAAGCACTGAGGAACATAGAGTGGGTCAGAGGTGTGGAGATGGCTCAATATCTGTATTTTCAGAAAGGGGCAACTAGCAAAGTATGTCTCAGAAGTAAACCTGCTGAACTTGATGTTGATTCTTGTAGGTGGGGAGTGAGGGAGTAGACTGACGAGTTGCGGGGGTGGGTTTCTGAACGTCTACCAGGAAGGATAATCCGGGCCTGGACTTTAAAAAAATGGACCAGAGGGAGTTCCCATTATGGCAAAGTGGAAACAAATCCGACTGTATCCATGAGGACAAGGGTTCAATCCCTGGCCTTGCTCAGTGGGTAAAGGATCTGGTGTTGGTCGCCATGAGCTGTGGTGTAGGTCATAGATGCAGACTGGTTCCTGCATTTCTGTAGCTGTGGTGTAGGCTGGCACTACAGCACTGATTTGACCCCTAGCCCAGGAACTTCTGTATGCTGTGGATGCAGCCCCCCTCCCCCAAAAAAAGAAAGAAAGGAAAGAAAAGAAAAAGAGGAAAAAGAAAAAAGTGGACTAGAGATTGGGACAGATGAATTAAGCAGTGAGTTGGTCATTAGAAAGCACTGACTAGAACTAAGGTACAAATAAACTTATTAACAAAAGAGAAATAGGCTCACAGACTTTGAAAGCAAACTTATAGTTACAAAAGGGGAAAGGTGGAAGGGGGACAATTTAGGAGTTTGAGATTAGCATATACACATTACTATATATAAAATAGATAACAAGGTCTACTGTATAACACAGGGAACTCTATTGGATACTCTGTAATAAATTATATAGGAAAAGAATCTGCAAAAGAATGGATATATGTATGTGTATAACTGATTCACTTTGCTGTACACCTGAAACTACCACAACATTGCCAATCAACTATACTCTGATGTAATATAACTTTAATTAAAAAAAACAAGGAAATACACAATTGAGGGGTTCCTTCAAGGACTATCCTGAGTACAAAGACCTTTAATACTGTATTAAATTAATTGCTTACATTCTGTTCTCTGACTAGACCATAAGCTTCTATCTTAACAGATCCTAGTTAAAAAAAAAAAAAAAAAAAAAGAGAGGTGTATTCCCTCTGTGGCACAGAGGGATCAGCAGCATCTTGGGAATTCTGAGAAATACTTTGATCCCCAGCCCAGCACAGTGGGTTAAGGATCCAGCATTGCTACAGCTGTGGCTTATATTTATATTACGGATAAATTTATGTAATCCAAGGCTTGGATCTGATCCCTGGCCTGGGAACTCCATATGCCAAGGGGTGGCCAGAAAACAAAGTAAAAATGAACGGGATGGAGGGGTCATCATCAGCCCTGATGGAGAGGCCAGTGTGTCACTGGGTCTCCCTGGTGCCCTCCTAGGGCCACCATCTGCCCTAGGAGTGGAGGGGCTGATCTCCAAGCGAGGAAGCAGGGAACCAGCTGTCCTGCCAGGATGGACATCCTCTGTTTATGTTCCACGGATGACAGAGCTGAGCTCCAGTCTCCTTTTTCTCAGATATCCATGAGTAAATGAGGAGCATCCTTAACAGAATGGAACACTTGAAATCTCAGTGCCCAATAAAGGCAATGGTACTCAAGCCTCAGGCACACACCTTCACTGAATGCACAATGAGAAGATGAGGAAGACAGAATGATAGCACTTCCTTACTGTTTATTTCTCAAAGTTAATATGCCCCGGTTGCCTGCAGTGTGTGTGGGTTTTAACTCTGTTTTTCTATGAATAGGGCAATTTAAAGTCCAGAATTTATGGCCTGGATGACCCCATGCAGAACTGAACACAAAAAAGCAAATGGCAGGAAAGGATGAAACAAATATTTAAATGCTTTTATGAGGCCATTGACCTTGATTTTTGTAATTCAGCCAATGTCTGTTTACCTGAGTCACACTGACCCCCACCCATCAGTCCCCACCCTTCTTTCATCTTTCCTTCACTTGAGTCCCTCACTTTCTTCTCCTCCCAGGTTTCCTCTTAAGAAGTGCTTGTTATTTTAAGATTAAAATTCCCAGATGCTTTTTCTCGGGGCAGAAATATCATAGAAGGGAATGCAAACTATTTCCAAGGACAGCTGTGCAGGTGTGAAAGTCTTAAAGAGAATGACATTTTCTACATTCCAATAGGGTGAGTTGTAAGGATGTTGGATATAAAGGTGTTGAAAAAAACCCCGCATTTCCTCAAGTTCTGTGACTTATGGAAGCAAATCGCCTCGTTCTGGTGGTAGGTAGCCTTCAGCCTCCACATACAAGGTTGATTGAGGGTAAGATGCAGAAAATAGCAAAAGGCAAGAATACCAACTCCCTAGAAAAATCCTCTATTACATGTCTGTTGTGTGACGTCAAGTTGTTCTACTGAGTCTGGTAGTAAAATACTGAACTACAGTCCCTAGACTCACTCAGTTTTAGTTGCTTGGGAGAATAGATATTATTTAAATGTTCATTGTGTGCTATTATAATGGATATGGTTGTATAAAAGTGAGTTCTAGCTTGAGTAGAAAAATAGTCCTTGAGGCTTTCTGAATACGTTTCTTTCCAGTTGAGCTGATCTAGGTATGAAGGCTTAGCTTTCTGAGCTCTTTGTAAATGCCTCATATTATAAAAGTTCTTAATTTTTTTCCACTTTTTAAAAATTATAGTTGATTTACAATATTGTGGCAATTTCTGCTATACAGCAAAGTGACCCAGTCATACATATTGGGTTCTTTACATGCATTGTACACTCTAATTCTCTCAAAAGTCTACAGTGGGGAGCAGCACAAGGATCCCCTTTTCCAGTAAGAAAATTGAGTCTCGGAGAGATTACATGGTTTATCCAAGACCACAGAACCCTTTGGGGCCAACTCAGGTTCAAGTTCAAGTCTACCTCACATCAGTGCCCTTCACCACTGAATTTAATCTTCTCTCACACTGAAGGCATTGTGTTTAATACCTCATGGGTACCATGGTTGATTTTTTTTATTTGCAGCAGCTCTGGTGGATGTATTAATATAAATAAACTCATGTATAAAACTCTAAGTCATGTTTATAATGGGAATATAGTATTTTTAAAAGACAAAATGTAAATCTGAATAAATACCTCTCCTGGGTTGCTCTTTGTCACAATATGTCTCAATATAAAGTGAATGAAAACAATCTGTCTGAGCCTTAAATTCTGGTGTCCTTGTCACAGTGGGAGACTGTCTGTGCCCGGACTGTTGTGATTGTCCCAAGTCAGTGAACCAAGTCGTGTCCACCCAAAGCACTGGGCACAGGGCACAAAAGATTGATGTGATGGGAAGAGGAGGGCCATTGTTCACCATCACATGAGCCAGACAGCTAGTTTAATGGACTCAGCAGCTCTCACAAAAGCCAATCTTTTTGATACTTTCAGTCTGCCATGCAGATTTCACACATCTTCCTAATACAATGGAATATGCATTCTGACTTGAGTTGTTGATTTACTTTGATGTTGAGATCTTGCTCCAGGTTTTCACTCTTTTTTTTTTTTTTTAATTTCTTTAGTGATGAGAACACTGTGAAAGTTCTCTTGCAGGCTTTCGGTGAAAATTTCTACAACGATGACTAGGAGACAGGCTGCCTTGCTTACATGCTTTGGGTGTAAGAAACAGAACAGAACAACTCCTAATGGCTTCAATTATAAGAACAAGATTATTCCACAAAACAAAGTTTTAACAAGTTGTTTGAAGAGTCATTCACTAATTGACAAATACCATTACTGACCTGCCACCCTCTGTGTCTTCCGTGGTCCCCTCATGGTGGCAGGTTGTCTACAGCCATTCCGAGCTTCAAACATAGTAACCCTGCTCAGCAGAAGAAGGTCCGTTTCCTCCTGTGTGACTTCTTATGACAAAGGGAGTCGTTGGCAGAAGCTGCCTGGTCAACTTGCTTTCATTTGACAGGAGTGGGTCACACAGGCGGTAAGTTCTGGCCTGTTTGCTCTTCTGCCTAGAAGCATGTGACCTCTGCAACTCTTTCTATGATGCTGGTTTCTGGCTGGATTTGTTTAAAGAGAGGCAGTTGTGGGGCTGAAGGAGGGCAGGAGAGAGGGGAGCTTGTGCTCAATCCTCAGGCTGTGTCTCCAGCACCTGCTTGGCTCTGTTGCTCACACACCCACTGGAGTGGGTACAGATCCTATAGACAATGTACCCAGGCTGCTGGGCTTGGGTCAAATTCTCTTCCCACCGTTCTCCCATTTGAGGGCTTGTTGTCTCCCCTCCCCATTGTCTAGTTTCTCAACTCTTTCATCACTTGTGGAAACAATTCCCTGCCTTGAATTTCCCTTTTTTCAAATATTTTCTGTGTTTATGTTTTCCCGGTTAAGTCTTGAATGAGACACATGCCTGCATTTAAACCAATTAGTAGCGAGGTGAAGGGGCCTCTAGGATTAGATTAAACCATACAGGATTTACTTGCAGATGAGAATCTACCATATTCTCCATGTCTTTCTTGGGTGTGAATAACCTCAAATTATGGTGCTTCTTTTTGCAAGGATGAAGGGATGTGATTTGTGTTATATGCATTTTGGGGTTACTCTTCTGTTTTCTGGGAAAGTTTGGATTCTTCATTTGTCAGTGAAGTAGAGCCGAAGGCACTTAGTGCTTAACCATTATGGTACATCTTTGGGACTTTTTTTTTTTTTAAATCTTGTCCAATGCCCACTTGCAGTAAAATATGAGACAACTGTTAACATTAAAATTCAACCCTAGGGTAGACTTCTGAGTCTGGCCTGGGCCTAGGTATCTGCATATTAACATCTACCCCCAAGGGATTCTCAGGCTTATCAATTTTTTTTGACTTAATGGATTTTATTTCAATTATAAGTGTACATAAATCATCACAAGTCAATTCGATAGATTTTGTGTCCCAAACCCACAGTGCATCCCCCCACCCCCCAGATTGTCTTATTTGAAAAACCAAGGTTTTCCAAAGTCTGTGAGTCATTGTCTGTTCTGCAAGGAAGCTCATTGTGTCTTTTTAGTTTCCACATGTAAGCGGTAGCATTGGGTGTTGCCGTCTAATTGTCTGACTGGTTTTACTTCGCCTGATGATTTCTAGGTCCATCCATGTTGCTACAAATGTTGGTAATTTGTTCCTTTTAATGGCTGAGTAATATTCCATTGTGTGTATGGGCCATATCTTCCCTATCCATGCCTCTGTTGATGGGCATTTAGGTTGTTTCCATGACCTGGCTATTGCATAGAGTGCTGCAATGAACAGTGGAGTATATGTGTCTTTTTGAGTCATGGTTTCCTCTGGATAGATGCCCAGGAGTGGGATTGCTGGATCAAATGGTAATACTATTTTGAGTGTTCTGAGGTCAGGCTTATCGATTTTAAGAAACACTAACAAAGGATTCCATTAAGCTGAACTGTTTCACTTGCAAGGACAGTTCTAACTGGAAAAAGGCTAATTGAAAGTTTGTTTTTTTTTTTTTAATGAGAAAGTATTTAAAATGTACTCATTGGAGCAAGAAGTCTTAAGATGTGTATTTATGTCCCACATAGTTCTAAAGGTAACTGTATTGTACCAATGGAAATTTAACTTAATTGGAAAATCCCCTAGAATTGTATTACTTCGAAGATGTTGAAAGAGATGAAATTTTGGTTTGTGATAGTAAGTGTGTAACAAAGTTGAGTTGTGTTTGGGAAAAAAGTTGCTTATCTAGGCCTTAGAGAGGATCTTCTTAGACAGACAGACAGACACACACACACACACACACACACACACACACACACACACACACAGAGCTTAATATACACTTCCGTTTCCTGTCCAGAAGATAAAAAGAACTGTCCAAATCCTGATTTTCCCATTGAATTTCAGGCCTTCATTACTGGGAAGGAGATGTGCTGTTTCCTGGTGCTGCTCTAAGGGATTATCCATAATGGGCGATTCAAATGCAGACGTCTAACCTCAGAGTTCTGGAGGCCAGAAGGCCATATCAGGCGGTCGGCAGGGCTGTGCTCTCTCAAAGACCTGGGGAGGAGAATCTTTCTGCCTCTTATGTTTTCTGGTGGTGCCAGGCCTCTCTTGGTTTGTGGCTGCTTAACTCTGATGTCTTCTTCTGTCTTCTCTGTGCTTCCTCTTTGCTTGTCTTTTCCTGCTTCTCGTAAGGACACTTGTCCTTGGACTTGAGGCCCATGCAGACCATCCAGCATGATTTCACTTGAGAGCCTTCATTTGTGTATCTGCAAAAGCCCTCTTCTGAGTATGTCCTTATTCCCAGGTTCTGGGGTGAGGATGTGCATGTCCTCTGGGGCCATAACGGAACTCACTACATCCATTACGGCCACACTGCATTTACTGCATTTGTGAATTTTTCCAGAAGGGCTGTGTGTACTGCTCATGCCTCCCTCCTGGCTGTGGTTAATTAGGAACTAATTAGAGTGGCTAATTAGGAATAAACAACCCTCGGAAGAGAGCGGGAAGGAGGCATCATTTGGTCCCGCCTGCTCTCATAAAGCCCCACTTTAATCTTTTCCTTAAATCCTTTTAAGACCTGGTTTCAGGGGAATGGGAATCTGTGTCTGTATTTTAGAATGTGAAGTAAACTTGACTTTGAACCTGGGGAAGTAGTTTCTGTCCAGTTTGTGGAAATCGTGACTTAGGCTTTTAAGTGAATGAAGCTTCCTCCTTAATGAAGGCATCGTGTTGTGTGATCACCCAGCCACGGGATGCTCAGGGCTAAGCCTGCCTGTCACGACACTAATTTTAATCATGCCTTAGTATCTCAAAATGAAAGGAAAAGGCAAACTCACTTATTTATCACATGTCCTCTTCAGTAGAATTTAATTCAAAATAAAAGTGGAAAGTAGCCTTTAAGCAAAATGCTAGCCCAGGAGGTAAAGGGAAGAAATGTGGGAGAAACAGCAATGGAGATCAGGAATACAGGTGATCACGGCTCCAGTGTTCCTTACGCCCAGCAGCAGGAGTTAGTCTTTCCTACAGGACTGATTAAAATTCCTACAGGACTGATTAAAAGTGGTTATAACAGAGAAATCCTAAAAGTCTGCAGGAATGGTGTTGTTCACTGTAAGTATATGGAGATAGGAGCTGTGGGTTTTGAGCTTTGGCTTAGTTCTCAAAGGGCAGTGTTAATTTTTACGGCATGGGTCCTCAGGGAGTGTGTGAAAAAGACGGGCAGAGTGGAGAGCTGCATGCATAGGGTCCTGACATCAAGACAAAGGACTCTGATTGCCTCACTTTCTACAAAAAAGCCCCACAGTTCATAGGATGTGAATCATGTATTTTTTTTTACTTTCCCTAATGGGTGATTTTGAGCTTTGATGTCTGATTTTTGATACAACTGATTATAAAGACTGTGGTTAAAAAGTTTGTTAAAAACTGAAGTGTTATTCTGGCAAAATAGATATAAGCTGTATATACAACTAGTTATTGAAGAAGAGTATGACCTGGATTATTTTTTCTTCCTTTTTAGGGCCACACCTGAGACATATGGGAGTTCCCAGGCCGGGGGTTGAATCAGAGCTGCAGCTGCCGGCCTATACCGCAGCCACAGCAATGGGAGCTCTGAGCCACATCTGCCACCTATGCCAAAGTTTATGGCAGCACCAGATCCGTAACCCACTGAGAGAGGTCGGGGATTAAACCTGCATCCTCCCATATACTATGTCAGAGTTCTTAACCTGCTGAGCCATAGCAGGAACTCCTATGATCTGGGTATTTTTGATGTCACATTTAAGGGACTCTACTGGACCTCAGTTTAGAAAGGTTGTTGGTCTTTACATGGAAATATGATGCTGAAACAATTGTTACAGATCTTCAATACCAAAGAAAAGGAATATAGTACATAAGCTTCATAGATTAGAATCATACCTTAGAAAAGTCATCTTATGAAATATGGTATAATGACTAGGTACAATGTTGAGGTATTTTTAAACTTGAAATATTAATTGCAAATCTCCAAAATATCTCCCATGTTTCCAGAATGCTTTCCTTAGAGTGAAGTGACATTGATGAAAATATCACAGTCTACAATTTATTTCCCAAATCCTCTGTGCAGGTAGCTGGTTTGCTTTGGGAGGATGGAGTCAAAAGAATCCTAAGTGACTTGTCAGCATGAAATTCTGAATCCTTTCATGTTATTCTTATGACCAAGTTATGAAATTGAATTGGGCCACCTGATAAGACAGTATTAATTTTATATAATTTATTATCTTTATAGCTTCTGATTGAGCAAAAATGCCATTTATAATTACCTCCTCATCACTATGTTTTAAAAATCAATGATGGTTAATTTGTAAAATAAGGTAAAAACTATTCTATAGCCATGAGCTTATTGTCTTAACAATGAATATTTCCTATCTTGACAATGAATATTAGCTTTGAATATTCATCACAGTATGTGTGCTTTTAATTTCTTAATATTTTGCTTTTATTTAGAGATCTTAACCACAGAAATTGTGTATCAATTACTCTAGCAAAGTCACGTAGTGTTATTGTCCTGATGAGGTGGCCCATGAAACCACAGCAAATTAAAAATGGCAGTGTGCCCTTAGGTTTCCCTGGTCTGCAGAAGAAGTAATGCAAGCCTCCTTGGTTAGGGAGACTTCAAGGAGCAAGCTCCCAGGAATTGTGTGGAGCTTCAGACAGTCCATGGAAATATTCACAGGAGCCTGCAGTCCATAGAGCCCTGAGTCCCTCTAGTAACAACTGTGTCCAGTGAAGTCTTCTGGGTCCCCTCTGCTTCCTCTGCTCCAACTCTGAAGAGGTCACAAACAGATGGTGAGTGTTGGGATAAGTGCATGAGAAAGAATGAGCCCTTTACAGTAGGCAGTCAGGTAAAGCATGCCTTTCCTGGAGAGAAGTCATTGTGTCTGACTTAAGTTGAAAGCTCCAAGTAGCTCTACCAATTCTGAGCCAACAAAACCATTTCTGAACTGAGTTTGTGTTCAGTCATTTGAAATGAAGACAAAACTAACAGTTATCCCAAAAGTCTCCAAACTGTCCATGTTTTTCTTTTTTTGTGTGTTTTAACATTTTTAAGTCAATCAATGAATTTTATTATATTTATACTTGTACAATGATCATCACAATCCAACTT
This sequence comes from Catagonus wagneri, assembly GCA_004024745.2. Lineage (NCBI taxonomy): Eukaryota > Metazoa > Chordata > Mammalia > Artiodactyla > Tayassuidae > Catagonus > Catagonus wagneri. Next base: position 2,744,343 of record PVHT021183556.1, read on the forward strand.
TATAGCATTTCCATTCCAAACCCCAGACCATCCCCCACCCCCCCAACCTCTCTCCTTTGGAAACCAGAGTTTTCAAAGGAGAGTCAGTATCTATTCTGCAAAGAAGTTTATTATGTCCTTTTTTTAGATTCCACATGTAAGTGATAGCATATAATGTTGGTTTCTCACTGTCTAACTTCATTTAGCATGATGATTTCTAGGTCCATCCATATTGCTGCACGTGCTGTTATTTCTTCCCTTTTAAAGGCTGAGTAATATTCCCTCAAACTTTCTCATGGGTGCAGTGCTTTTCCTGCCACTAGAAAAACACATATATAATGGAGAAAAGGCAGCCCCTTCAGTAAGTGGTGCTGGGAAAACTGGACAGGTAAAAGAATGAAATTAGAATACTTCCTAACACCATACACAAAAATACTCAAAATGGATTAAAGACCTAAATATAAGACCAGATACTACAAAACTCTTAGAGGAAAATATAGGCCAAACACTCTCCAACATAAATAACAGCAATATCTTCTCAGATCCACCTCCTAGAGTAATGACAATAAAAACAAAACAAAACAAAAAAAAAACAAGTGGGACTTAAACTTTAAAATTTCTTCACAGCAAAGGAAACTCTAAACAAAATGAAAAGACAGCTACAGAATGGGAGAAAATATTAACAAATGAAGTGACTGACAAGAGATTAATCTCCAAAATTTATAAAGACCTCCTGCAGCTCAATACCAAAAAAAACAAACAACCTTATCAAAAAATGGGCAGAATATCTAAACAGACAGTTCTCCAAAGAAAACATACAGATGGCCAAAAAACACATGAAAAGATGTTCAACATTACTAATTATTAGAGAAATGCAAATCAAAACCTCTGTGAGGTACCACCTTACACCAGCCAGAATGGCCATCATCAAAAAGTCTACAAACAATAAGTGCTAGAGAGGGTGTGGAGAAACGGGAACCCTATTACACTGTTGTTCAGAATGTAAATTGGTACAACCACTGTGGAAAATAGTATGTATATCCTCAGAAAACTAAAAATAAAATTACTATTTGATCTAGCAATCCCACTCCTGGGCATCTATCCAGAGAAATCCATGACTCGAAAAGACACATGTACTCCAATGTTCATCGTAGCATTCTATACAATAGCCAAGACATGGAAACAACCTAAATGTCTATTGACAGAGGAGTGGCTAAAGAAGTGGTACATATACACAATGGAATATTACTCAGTCATTAAAAGGAAAGAAAGAATGGCATTTGCAGCAACATGGATGGACCTAGAAATTATCATGCTAAGTGAAGTGACCTAGTCATACACATCTATGTCTATGTCTGTCTGTCTATCTATCATCTATCTATATTCTTTTTCTCACATTATCCATCATGTTCCATTACAATTAATTGGATATAGTTCTCTGTGCTATTCAGCAGGATCTCATTGCTTATCCATTCCAAATGCAATAGTCTGAGTCTATTAACCCCAGACTCCCAGTCCATCGCACTCCCTCCCCTTTCAATCCCAAATCTCTTCTCCAAGCCCATGTATTTATTTTCTGTGGAAAGTTTCATTTGTGCCATATATTAGATTCCAGATATGTGATATCATATGGTATATGTCTTTCTCTTTCTAACTTACTTCACTTAGTGTGAGAGTCACTAGTTCCAACCATGTTGCTGTAAATGACATTATTTTGTTCTTTCTTATGACTGAGTAGTATTCCATTTGATATATATTCCATTCATCTGTTGATGGACATTTAGGTTGTTTCCATGTCTTGGCTATCATGAATAGTGCTACAATGAACATACAGGTACATGCATCTTTTTCAATGAAAATTTTGTCTGGATATAAGCCCAAGAGTGAGATTGCTAGGTCAAAAGGTAGTTCTATATTTAGTTTTCTGAGGTACCTCCATACTGTTTTCCATAGTGGTTGTACCAATTTACATTCCCACCAACAGTATAGGAGGGTTTCCTTTTCTCCACACCCTCTCAAGCACTTATTATTTGTTGACTTGTTAATGATGGCCATTTTGACAGTTGTGAAGTGGTACCTTTTAATAGGTTTGATTTACATTTCTCTAATAATCAGTGATGTTGAACATTTTTTTTCATGTGCTTGTTGGGCTTCTGTATATCTTCTTTGGAGTAAAGTCTATTCAAGTCTTTTGCCAATTTTTCAATGGTGTTGTTGGCTTTTTTGCTGTTGAGTTGCATAAGTTGTTTATATATTTTAGAGGTTAAGTCCTTGTTAGTTGCATTCTTTGAAACTATTTTCTCCCATTCCATAAGTTATCTTTTGGGTTTTTTTATGGTTTCCTTTGATGTGCAAAAGTTTGTTAGGTCCCATTAGTTTATTTTTGCTTTTACTTCTGTTGCTTGGGAGACTGACCTAAGAAAACATTTGTAAGTTGATGTCAGACAATGTTTTGCCTATGTTCTCTTCTAGGAGTTTTATGGTGTCTTGTCTTACATTAAAGACTGTCTTTTCTCCATTTTATATTCTTGCCTCCTTTGTTGAAGGTTAATTGACTGTAGGTTAGGTATCTGGGATTATTTCTGGGTTCTCTGTTCTGTTCCATTGGTCCGTACATCTGTTTTGGTACCAGTACCACACTGTCTTGATTACCATAGCTTTGTAATATTGCCTGAAGTATGGGAGATTTATGCCTCCTGCTTGGTTTTTGTTCTTCAGGATTGCTTTGGCAATTCGGGGTCTTTTATGGTTCCATATAGATTTTTGGATTGTTTGTTCTATTTCTGTGAAAAATGTCATGTAATTTGATAGGGATTGCATTGAAACTGTAGATTGCTGTGGGTACTATGACCATTTTTATGATATAAATTCTTCCAACCCAGGAGCATGGAATATCTTTCCATTTCTTTGAATTCTCTTTAATTTCCTTGATTAATATTTTATAGTTCTCAGTATATAGGTCTTTCACCTCCTTGGTCAGGTTTATTCCTATGTATTTAATTTTTGGGGTGCAATTTTTAAAGTTATCATATTTTTATATTCCTTTTCTAATATTTCATTGTTAGTATACAGAAATGCCACCTTTTCCTGAACGTTAATCTTGTGTCCTGCTACTTTGCTGAATTCATTGATCAGTTTGAGTAGTTTTCGTGTGCAGCACTTAGGGTTTACTATATATAGTATCATGTCATCTGCATACAGTGACATTTAACCTCTTCTCTCCCAATTTGAATACCTTTTATTTCTTTTGTTTGTCTGATTTTGTGGCTAGGACTTCCAATACTATGTTGAATGAAAGTGGTGAGAGTGGGCATCCTTGTTTTCTAGAATTTAGCAGGAAGGCTTTCAGCTTTTCTCCACTGAGTATTATATTTGCTGTAGGTTTGTCAAAAATGGCTTTTATTATGTTAAGTTATGTTCCCTCTCTACCCACTTTGGTAAAAGTTTTTATTATGAATGGATTTGGACTTTGCAAAATGCTTTTTCTTTATGTATTGAGATGATAATGTGTTTTTTGACTTTTCTTTTGTTAAGGTAGTGTATGACTTTGACTGATCTGCATATGTTGAACCATCCTTGTGAACCTGCAGTGAATCCCACTTGGTTGTGCTGTATGATCTTTTTATATGTTGTTGGATTTGGTTGTCTAAAATTTTGTTGAGAATTTTTGCATCTATATTAATCAAAGATATTGGCCTATAATTTTCCTTTTTGGTAGTATTCTGGTCTGGTTTTGGTATTAGGGTGATGATGGCTTCATAGAATGTCTTTGGGAGTGTTCCTTCTTCTTGAAGCTTTTAGAAAATTTTAGGAAGGGGGTATTAGTTCTTCTTTGTATATTTTGTAGAATTTGCCTGTGAAGCCATCTGGTCCTGGACTTTTGTCTGTAGGGAGTGTTTTAATTACATATTCAATTTCATTTCTAATGATTAGTCTGTTCAGTTGATCTATTTTTCTTGATTCAGTTTTAGCAGGCTGTAAGTCATTGAAAGTTGGCCATTTCTTCTAGGTTGTCAAATTTGTTGGCATGTAATTGTTCATAGTATTCCCTTAGATTTTTATTTTTTATTTCTGCAGTGTCCATTGAATTTTTCCTTTTTCATTTCTTGTTTTATGTATTGTTTTTTTTTTTCTCTCCTCTTCTTGGTAAGTCTGGCCAGAGGTTGGTCAATTTTGTATACCCTTTCAAAGAATCAGCTCTTAGTTTTATTAATTTTTTCAATTTTTTGTCTTTATTTTATTGATTTCCTTTCTGATAATTATGATTTTCTTTCTTCTACTGACTTTAGTTTTTTTCTTATTCAATTAGGTGGTGGGTTAAATTGTCAATTTGAGATTTTTCTTCTTTGTTGAGGAAGGCCTGTATTGCTATGAACGTCCCTCTAAGCACTGCTTTTGTGGCATCCTATAGATTTTGAATGGTTTATGTTTTCATTAGCATTTATCTCAAGGTTTTTTTTTTTTTAATTTTTGTTTTTATTTCCTCATTGACCCATTGGTTTTTAGTAACATGTTGTTTAGTTTCCATGTAGTTAGTTTTTTCTCATTTCTTTTCCTGTGTCAGATTTCTGGTTTTGTGGCACTGTGGTTAGAGATGAATGATTTCCATTATTCTATCTTCCAGTCACTAATTCGTTCCTCTGCATTATTCAT